>WBNO01018278.1:37691-93240 GCA_013400575.1 Peucedramus taeniatus
AAAAAAAAAAAAGAAAGAAAGAAAAAGCATGTTGCCACCAATTCTTAGATCACAGAACGGTTTGGGTTGGAAGGACCTTAAAAGTCATCCAGTTCTAACTCACTTACTTGCCATGGGCAATGAGACCTTCCACTAGACCAGGCTGCTCAAAGTCCCACCCGACCCGACCTTGAATACTTCCAGGGATGGGGCAACCACAGCTTCTCTGGACAACCTGTGCCAGGGTCTTACCACTGTCACAGGAAGGAATTTCTTGTAATAGCTAATCTTAACCAGCCCTCTTTCAGTTTGAAGCCATTCCCCCCGTTCTGTCGCTACATGATCCTGTAAAAAGTCCCTCTCCAGCTTTCCTGTAGCCCCCCTTTCCATTTCCCCCTTGGCTCTGCAAGGTGCTCCAAGGTGTTGCCAGAACATTCTGCTCTCCAGGCTGAACAGCCCCAGCTTTCTCAGTCTGTCTACACAGCACAGGTGCCTCAGCCTTCTGATCATTCTTTGTGGCCCTCTTTTGGATTTGCCCCAACAGGTCCATGTCCTTATGATATTGAGGGCCTCACATCTGGATGCAGTACTCCGGGGGGGGTCTCCTGAGAGCAGAGTAGAGGGGGAGAATCACCTTCCTTAACCTGCTGCCCATGCTGCTTTTGATGCAGCCAAAGATATGGTTGGCAATGTATCAATCTAGTTATGTCAACAGTCTGTTGACATAGGTACCAACTTAAAAAAAAAAACACCCTCAAATCTGAACAGACACAACCCAGAAAGACCACTTTAAGATAAATTCAAATGGTAAATCTTCCATCTTCAAGGTCAGTTGGCCTTTTCAAAATATATGCTTTTAACATAGTAGTTTAGAGAAGACAGGCAGAGCTGAATTAATAATTAATTGTGGCTACTGTTCCCTGTGCAAGTGCCACTCTGAACCATGCATTCTCCCTGCCTCTGCCTTGCACCATCTCTGGCATTCCCCTGCTGCCCTGATGGGTGAGCTTAGCTTGCTAAGCAGGACACTAACCAAAGAAGGGGGGAAAATTGCTAAACCACAAATAAATCAAAGTGAATAGCTTTCTCCTATTATTCTATAAGAAATTGAATAGTGTCACTACAGGGTGAGATGAGGAGCAGGGAAGGAAGAGGATCCCTGGACTGGGCAGGAAGGGTGAGGTGTGAAGAGCATGCTCTACCCTCTGTAGCAACGTGCCTTCAGATCCATTTGGGACACCCTGCCACAGTGATAGTCAACAAAACTGTAGAAAGGGCACTGATATCACCAACAGAGAAAACATCCCAGAGAGATGATCATGTTTTAAAGCTACTGGAGGTTTTGCTGCTGTTGAAACAGGTTCTTGCTTATTTTACAAGGACCATGGTTGACACTTGGTTATCAGTCCTTGCTGTAAAAGAGCACTTGCTGCACCTTGTGACCTGTGGCTGCTCTCACAGCTGAGTCTCCAACCCATCTTCTCTTCCTCCAGGCTTAAGAGTTTATTCTCACAAAACATCACTGACCACTGTCTTATTTCAAACAGTGTTATGCTGGGAAACAAGCAAGTGTGGTAATCTGGAATCAACTGTGTGATACTTGTCCCACACTGACTGGTCTTAGTTAACCTATCTGCCTTCAGTTATGGCAGCAGAGAGGACACAACAGTCATGACAGTAAGAATGAGTAATTAATATTTCGAGAAATGTGGTTAGGGTTCTGTAAAGAACTGGATAAAAAATGAGAGAAACTTCAATCACTATCTTTGTGTATCATCAAGAAAAAACAAACCTTATTTTCAAGAAAAAAACACTAGAAAAACTTAGACATGCTGAGCCTACTGGACACTGCAGACCTATTTCATCAGTGACTTCTGCTTATCTCAGAAACAACTGAGAAGATTTATTAGAAAATTATTACAGAGTATGAGGAATTTGTCATTACGGTCCTCCATGACTTGGGACTCAACACGATTATATTAGTACCTTCCTTGAGAGACTAATACATTAAAAAAAATCTAATCCTGACAATGAAAATTCTCTATATCCTAAAGCATTTTGCATATTTCATTTGCTCCCAAGTTTTCAAATAAAATATGAACTAGAAATACAACTGTTGTACTATTTATTTTCTCTTAGTTACTTAAGCCACATTTTTTTTAGTTAAAACAATTTTTAAAATAAAAGATTTAAGAAAAATAATCTCACTACATTAAGTTCTACATTTAAACAAAGTTTCACTATACCAAAATTGACAACATGGAATAAATAAAACATAGGTTGCCTATCAAAAGAAAAACCAGGGTGCAAGACAGTGTAAAACTGTTAGTAATGTTCATATGCAGCACAATCAAAGTGATTATTGCATTTGTTACAACACTGTATGAATACTTCACACATCAGGAAAAGAAAAATCATAAAAGCAAGAGACACGAGGAAGCCTTTTGATAATGTAAGAACAAACGGATTACAATCAATGTTAAAAAACCAAACTGCTACAAGATGAAACCTTTTCTGCAAATGGCTAATCCACATTAACAAAACCACTACTAAACATCACTGCAGGTAAAAATTTACTTTAGATTAGTATCACCTAAACCAAAACATATTTTAATGTAACAGCATAGGTTACATTTTAAAACAGTTTAGTCATTTTAACCATCAGCACAATCCAATGTTTCTAGGAATGCAAGTCATTTTTATTAGGCAGCCAGCTGCAGACATTGCTGGAACTAAAGTTCCAGAAAAACTGGGAAAATTACCATTCATATGCTTTCAAAAGCTTCTTGAATACATGAATGGAAGCTGTGTTTGAATGGCAGAAGTCAGACAATTTGAAAACTAGATTAAAGGAAATAAGTAGTGATTTATTTGCAGTGTATCTTTTCATTCCACATAAAAACGCTGGTGCTTAGTGACCAAGATTTGGTCCATACTTACAAGATACTACTGCAATGATGTATTATGAAATAATCTCTGAAAAAAATGAGCTAGGAGCAACTGCTTTAAAGAATTACTTCCCTGCACACAGCATCAGGCAGTGATGACTAATGGGGAGAGGCGCTGCTCGGCCAGCTCAGTCCCACAGTGTGGGGGAGGCACTGCATACCAGGGAACGCTTGCAGGGAACGTGAAGCAGATACTGTTGTATCACAGGGAGATAAACAGGGCAGTAAGGCAAATAAAGCTGCTCAGCCTTTCCTCCCGCAGTATTTAAAAATATAATTAAGATAAACTGCTAAATTTTACTGTAATCTTATGAAAATTCCCTTTATTTCCATATGTAAAGCTAATACTGAATGGGTTTCTCACACATAGATGTCTATAACGTATTCACCTGAAGAAAATTAAGTCGGGGTCTCCATGTCCATTACACATGATAATATGTGAAAGCCCACATGATAAAATCGTAAATTTTGTAATAATACTGATTCTCAAACTTTCATCATTCTTCCTTTTTACATGAAAATCAAACATTTTAGGCCACAGTACAGCTTCCTATACAGTAGTTATCATAGCTGTCATTTTTCAACTCAAACAAGTTATTAATTATTACAGCTTTATCCAGCAACCCTTTTCATGAATATTTCTAAATGATGTAAAGAAATTTCTTCTTAGTTAAAAAAGCAGAATATAAGTTCTTTTAAATAGGTATACTTTTTAAAAAATAACAATAAAATGGACAATGTTTCAAAACGTCCAAGAATATCTTCAGGTGATCTGAATGAGACACTTAATACATCCTACTGCAGTTTCTAATCACATAAAAAATAGAATTATCTATTGGTATGCTCACCACACTTTATCCTCTCAAATTTTAGAGAAGTTACATGGAGGTTCTTGGCAGAAACTTTGTAGACTTGGAATCCCCAAGCCATTTCTCCCAAATAAGATCAGTACACATCCTGCTAACCAGGGGGATCTCAAAGAAGTCAGCTACACCTGCACAATATAACATGCCTGTGCTATAATCATGGCTCTGCTTCCAGCTATATGATTCAATTATTTAGGAATAAACTGACATTCCCAAAACTAACCATTAAATGGAATATTTTAAAAAACATTTGGGAATGATCTGTGTGGTTTAGCTGAAGCTGAGCTTTAAAATGAAACATATCAGAAAAATGGGAAAAGCAAAGCCTAGTAAGTAAAACCAGCTTAGGTCAACAATGATGCTGTTTCATCCAGTGTAAATGTCTTATGTGAATTGCACTAAAAAAAGAATCCTACTTGAAAGGGAAAGAAAGGGAAAAAAAAAAAAAAAAAAAGAAGGGTCAGACAGGGTGAAATAGAGCCTTTAAAAGCCCAGAACAATTTGCAACACAAATACTGAGGAGCAAGCAGCTTCCTCTTTGAATGAAGTAAGGGTCTGACCCCTTCCTGTGTCACAAGTCCCCACACTTATTATGTTTTCTACTGGCAGTAAAATAAACATCAATTCTATCAGCTTTACAGATATGTGTGTATCAAAAAAGACACCATATTGTATTCCATCCAGTTTTAGAAAAGATAGAAAATGTATTTGAATGAGCATTTCCAATCTTTATTGCCTGAACTGCTCCGTAACATTACTTGTGATGAAATAGCTCATAACTTAAGACTTCATAAATAAATATTAACTTCAGTTTTAAAAGCAGATTCTGTAATAACCTAAGAACACAAAATGACTGCTATAAAATTTACAACAAAAACACATGAAGATCATGGAGAAAATGGTACCTTGGCAACTCATGCAACTCCATAATACACCTTATAACGCTGAGTTAAGCTACACTTAATGCATTAATTTCCTTCATAGACATAAAATGCCCAGGTTAGATCTGCAGCTAGCTGACTCTTACACAGACACCCACAAGTTTCAGATGATTATTTTAATTGAAGCTATGATGGTTGTAATACTTTTTGAAAAAATGAAAGTAACAGTGGACCCCTCAAAATCCTGTCTGGACAGATCTGAGTGAAGCACAGTTTGCAACCTGCCACAGCTAAGGAAGAAAAGGCTGCAAAGTGAAGGTGTGATGTGGTGCTGCAGCAGAGGAGACAGTTGTGTTAGATCATACACACGTAAAAACACCACCTGTTTTACCTGTTCAACAGTTGATATTATGCAACTCTGACTGCAGAGAGTCAGCTGGCATTTGTATATTCTCTTCCCATCAGTCAGAGTTTTCCAACAGATAATTCTAACTCTAAGTGTTAAAGAAAATAATTACATTGTATTTTCTTTTTTGTGTTATATGTGTGTTTTGGGGAAGAAAGAAAAGGTCAGTCTAACCCTAAATTAAACATTAAAGTCTGAAACAACAAAATCAAGACATTAGGCAATTCTAAAATGACATTAAATTAAGTTTAAAAATTGAAAATATTTCTGTTTTATAAAATGCAGCTATGGAGCAGAATGTCAATGAATAATAGTTAGAAAAAGTCTTGCATTAAACTAGCTGGATTTAAGTGTTCAGTGGAATGAATTTGTTTCTATAGCTTTCTTTTTTAAAGTGTGGTACTTGAAGCTCTATGTATCATTTATTTGAACTTTGTTTCACCTCAGCTAAACCATCTTGCTAGAATTGTCACTTTCAAACATGACTTAAAATACAAAATTAAACATGAGTTATCTTCTTACAGAGTGCTTCTGGTACAAATGCTTGCAACAACTTCGTAATTCCTTCATATAACTGCATCACATGATAAGGAACTGGAAATAAAACTGTCCTAGCACAGGGGATACTGAGTACCCTGGATCCCTCTGCAGATGAAAGCAAAGCAGAAGCTGAAGTCAGCTTTGCCATGTTTCACTGACACAGATCATGCAAAGAAGAAAGACAATCCACTCCTTCCTGCCTGCATTTCCAAAATCTACCTTTGTATTTTGACCTTTCATCACACAGAGCATGAAAAGGCCACTCACAAGTTCAAGATGACTGGGCACCTCAAATTAGGGCAGAAGCAAAAATTCAGCTTTGTTCCCTTATGCATCCCTGCAGCTATTCACTCTTGAGTGCTAAGAGAATCACCATGAGAAGGCAAGAAAGCACATGGATAAACATTGGCATGAAGTGTTAAAGGGGAATAACCTCAGAGCATGCATAGGCAAGTATTTTCACTTGACCCATGCTAACTGGAAGATAAAATCTTTTCAATTATCTAAGAACTCCCAAATTGGAGGATGGCTGAGTAAGTACTATAGTGATCTCAAAACTACTAATGTCTGTGAGGCATGGTAGTTCAGTCTATGTGGTTTTGTTTCTCTAATTTATGAAAATAAACTAGAGTGAAAGCTGCGAAGTTAACACGGACTGGATATGCAAATATCCTGACCTGTCCCTCTTCCTAGTTCTAACAAAAAACCCCCAAACCCTGTTGTGTTCCTTGCTGCAGGATTGCCATTGACCTTTCATTCTTGTCTCTTTTCAAATGCAAAGACAGACTAATTTTGAGTTACTTTATTTCCAGTCTGCCAGATAATGTTTAAGGAGCAGTAAGGATGTGGGACATGGAAGAGAAGAAAGGCCAGAATACTCCAGTTCTTCCCATGGCTGTCTAACAAACACTGGTTGAAGTTTTCATGACTCCCAGGACTCCAAGCCAGAACACGTGAACTCTGATACTGGGATTGTGTGTAACAACCATAGGGACCTCATCCTTCTGCTTTGGGAGACAATATAAAGGGTTTTTAGCTTTTCCTTGTGGTTTGTTTTTTACCCACCCCTTCCACCTCTACAAGAAAAAGACTCTCACCTCAACAGGGCAAATATTAAAAGGCACCTGTAGTATCATGCCATATGTTAGGGAATACTTAAGTCAGTGTATGTATAGCCCATAGCTCTCTACTGGACCAGCTGGACATGAATGATGCCATAGAATTGTAAGGGAACCCTCAGGTTTTGTCAGTCAACTCACAGCTGGTAACTGCTGCCTGAGCATTCAGCCTGTCCTCAAAATTATTTTATATTCACAACTCATCAGTAGTTATCACTGGACAATAAACACAGCAGCTGATATAATATGGCTTTTCTCCCTCAAATATCAATAAACAATCCTCTGATAATTCCGTACCTGCCCTTATTTCTACTTCACAATCAGCTACTTCAGCTTGGTTCAGAGAGTGGATTCGTATCTAAAATTCTGACAGAATAATAAGTACTACTAAATATATTTTCTTATTAGAAAGCTATTTAGTGCTAGGTCTTTAAACAAGATAAAGTTGGTGAAAGAGACATGACTACTTCCCTGATTAAAGCACTCACCTTTCTGTAATCTGTCTGAACCCAAATTGTCCTCTCTTCATAAAAGATCTCCGACAAGGATAAAGCCTTGTGAAGGGTGTTAAGGAGTTGTTCTCTCTCCATCCTGCTGAAATTATTTCAGCCTTTTATAAACACATTTCCTGAACCACAGATTGGATGCCAAGTATCTTACTTGTCAAAGTTAGGGATGAATTCCCTCTCTTACTCTGTTCAACTGCTGTTATCTTATGCAAAATAAAAACACCAAAAGAAAAGAAGAAATCAGTGTGGACTGGAACTTGTGTTTTCCAATAGCAGAAGCCCTCAGTCTGCAGGTAATTCTGTTCCTCTCAATCATTTGCATTCCTTTTCCATACAAAACATGCAACAGGAGAAGCAGGCAAAGCCTCACAAGCAGAATTGTTCCACCACACCCAGATGAGATACCCCAATTCTCATTAGCATTTCTTTATGGAAAGGAGAAAAACCTATCAACACCAGGTAGCCTGCTTAAGGCTCGATTCAACTCCCCTCAGATTTGGGAAGAAAAGTGTAAAGAGAATGTCCCATATTGCACATTAACTCTTCTAATCATCACACTAGTGGCTGAAGGAACAGAAATAATTTCGCAGACTTAGAATTTAATTTCCTCTGGGTTTTTTTTTTCCAGTTTCTTAAAGAGATTTTACCTCAGGCCAAGTGCAACACTTCACCTCTACAGGCATGGAAATTATTTTGGTAAGAAAATGAGAGAAAGATCAGTTAAGCTCAAGCCATTTTTAATGTGAAAAACCTCTGTGATTTATTCTTTAGCAAGCTACAGGAAAAAAAATCCTACTCTTTTACCAATTGCATCTACTCAGGAAGTGGCAATAAACCACTCCCTAGCAGTTATTACAGAATTAAGGCTACAATTGCATTTGGGGTGCAATGGACAGGTCAGGCAATGTATGTGAATACATACAGAAATGCATACACATAGACACTTATAAACAAATAAAACTTCGTTTTGTTTATAGTCATGACAAAAATTATCTTTATGGTCCAGATGCCCCAAAGGACTTAGAAAACCCATCTCCAACAGAACTAGTGACTTGACACAAGAAATCCAACTGACATAGTCTACTTAAACATCTAAGTGAAATAAGACCATGTATACACATTTCTTACAGCAAAGATACCTGCTGTTGAGGCAAAATGTTGTTGCAACCCTCACCCAAAGGCTACAGAACTACTGACAGGCCAAGAAAAAGAGGGTGAAAATAGTCCTCATAGAAAGAATTTAGCAATGGCATGTAGCAAGAGCCTGTATTAGTGCCTGAATTATTCAGCATATCCAGAAATGATTGAAAAAAGGTGGTGGTTAGTAAGAGAACAAGATTTTTGGTATATAATTATTTAGAGTACTAAAGATGAAAATCAACAGATTGCAGAAATACCTAATATTGACCAGTGTAACAAAATAGTAAATGAAATTCAATGTAGAGAAATGTAAAGTGACAGACATGGAAGAAGAAAAGTATCTTCACTTAATATATAAAATTATGGTCTTTCAATTAAAATTACACAGTAATGAAACACTGGTCTTTTAAAAGTTCAATGAAATTATCATCTCAATGAATCTGTGGTGGTCACAAAAGCAAAACAAATGTTAGGCAAGGAATACAGCACATCATACCACTGCTTCTCTCCCTTCAAAAATGGTTTAGAAGAGTTAGGCAAGATATAAAAACACATAGGAAAGACATAGGGAGTTTCCACAAGTGACAATTAGACCAATTTGGACTTGTCAGACTGGATGAGTGATGACAGAGAAGGGTTATGGTGTGCATTTATTATGAACATGGACAGGAAATGACAATTTGTTGCTGGTTCAAAAACAAACAAAAAAGTGAGGTATTTCTCCACACAGTGTACAACTAAGTTTTAAGAATCCTTTCCAAGGGACCACATAGCTCTCAAATTTCCATTAACTTCAAAAAACCCACTGTGTCAACAGAGTTGTTTAGCAGCACAGTAACAAATACCAGATTTTTCTTTTCAAGGTTTCCTTTTTTGCTGCCCCAGTTCTATACTCATTTAACTAAACATGCAGTTCTACATTGTGCTCTTCTTCACAGACTTATCTGTCTGGTCTTGACTATGCCTTTCCTGCCCTTGCAAAAATGCTGAAACTTTTACTGCTCATTTCAGCATTCTTGCTACCTACACCTGGTATTAGACAGCAATATAAAGATTTATTTAAACTGCAAACCAATCCTTTGTTGTCCTAGCCAGATTCAAAAGCATTACTTCCACTCACATTTTACAGTCTTCATCTACCTAGAATCACAGAATGAGAAACACTTGTTTTCAGACTCATCAGGACAAGCACAATACTTTCACAAGCTACTTCCACGCAGAAAGCTTAAAGAACTCACAAGGATGCACTGGTCTCCACAGTTCCTGCAGTCCTGTCACCATCACATACAAACAAAATCTACCTGGAATATCTATAATCAGTGTAGACTTTTACAGTATTGTTGGCCATTTACTGGTCCAAGTTTCAGCTTGCACAGATGTACTCCTGCTTCAGTATTTTTAGGAAGAAGTGGAACCAAAAAGAGACTCCTCCCTGTCAATCCTAACCAACTGAATTTAAAAGTGAAATAGATTTTCAATTACCAATATCAAACCTAAAACATGAAACTACACTTAATTAAAAAAAAATTAAAAATCAAACTTATCTAGTTACCCAATTAGTAAAGCACATCCATGACATACCCATGAAATACCCATGAATATCTTGTAAGACAGAGGGAACAAACTGAAAGTATATGTATCAAATAATGATACATTAATGCTTGCCTTAAACATATTTCTCACATGCAATGCTTGATATTTTATATAAGTATTCTATTAGTTATACTTCACTAGTTGCAGAGCAGATGCTAGGCATGATAAAAGAGTATTTCGCAGAAACAAGAAGTCTGCCCAAAAAAGCAACTGGAAAAATATTTTATTTCCCAGGACACTAGTCAAAGAAAATGTTCCTAGCTAACAGCATCACTACTCTCACAATCATAAATAGTTAACGAGGCAAGTTTTCTAAATTATATTTAGGTACCATAACGATAGGTAGGTTTTGGTGCAGAAAGCTAAATCAAGTGTTTGAAAATTGATCATAATGAAAATATGCACGGATTAAAGTGAACCAGTAGTCCATCAACATTAGTGTAACATTTTAAACATTTCTTTCACTGCATCATGAGTAATATAGTTTTTTTAATCTTGCTAAATGAATGCAAAAAAATTATTATGAAAACAAGAAGCCTACAGTGTGTCTAACCTACCTGCAGTAATAGAACAAGGCCTAATTCAATATTTTACATTTAAATGTGACAATTATTACATTAATATCACCAGTTAAAGATAATAGTAATAAGCCATTAAGATAATTATATGAATCACTAAAGGGGTATGAAATGGGAAACACATGGAGCTTCAGATATATTTGAAATGATGAGAACTTTAGGTACAGTACTGTATGCCCACAAATAAAATCTTTTGAATAGATTTGACACTAGTCAGGTACCATGAGGTTGTGTACTATTATTACAATGAAATAAATAAAACTCAATAGATTTTAAACATGAGGATGTGACAAAGATGTTTGCATGCTAGATTAAAAAATAATAGTAAAATAAACAAGAAGAAATATTTTAAAATATTAAACACGTATACAAAATCTAGGATAAATGTTACTACTGAAAACTGTGGTTAAGGTAATTTGCAAGCCTTGCACTAATGAATTTATCACAGCTGAGATTTCCCTCTACCAAAAATAAGAAGCTTTTTCTAAAACACCAAATAAAGAAATATTTCTTCATGAAAAGCATTTAATGTAACTACTTCCAGCTTGACAAAAAAAAAAAAAAGCTCTTGAAATACAGCCCAATATTTAATTTAATTGCTCTCCATTGCACATCTATGAACAAGGACATAATAAGACTACCCTGTCATCTGCCTGCATGCCAATGGAATTTCTGTATTTCTCACTACACCCCAAGTGGCCTGTAGATGTTAGAAAGGCAACACAAACATTGCTGGAAAGAAGTACTTCAGCCTCTCAGGAGCAATATTTCCAAATCCTAATAAACTGCCATTCCAGTCTTCTGTTCACTCACCAGTGTCCATAACATGGCAGCTGTGAAGGGCACAGCTGTATTCTGTGTTCTGGGGCCATCCAACCTCCTCCCAGGCCCAGTTCTCCAGCTCTGAAGGAAGCCTTTGAACACTCAAGACAAGTTGCAACTTCAGCCCCACCTGCCACCTCACTTGCAGGCTCAGCAACCACAATTCATGGCACAGATGTTCAGCTGCCAGAGAAGACACTACCCCAAAAAAGGGCTACCGTCTATGCAAGGAAAATCCCAATAATTAATAGACAGCAATCAACTTTATGAGCCAGCTTACAGAAGAAGTTAATACCAGACAGTAAGGAATTACTAGACTTGTGATATGCTTTGCAAGAGAATGCTAACACAGTAGAAATTGCTACATTCAGAAAATTAACTAAACCCAAAATATTCAGACAACTACTAAAAGTCATGGTCCATGGGGAGGGCTATATACAGACATGACTTCTACAGAAGGAACTTACAAGACTTGACAGTAGCTTCAAATAGTAGTAAAGTAGTAAAATTCAAATGTTAATTACCTTCTGTAAAGTAAACACTATTGTGTGTATAAAGTGAAACACTATTACCAAAAAATCCTACACCCCACACTAAAAAACTCCACCATAACTTCTTTGTCTAATCACATGCAGGAAGTACAAAGAGATAACAGAGATACAAGACTTGCTCTTAACACTTCTGTACTTCTGAATGCACTGAAGAAGCAATGACTTCTTATTTGGGTATTTGGCAAATTTAGGTTCCACTTCAAATTTTCTCTCTTTAGAGTACACCACAATTTGATAAACAAGGAATTTGATCTTGCTTATCTTTTACTCACCAAAACACTTCCAAACAGTGACTTAAAAAAACTTTCAATTTTGCTTTGGACTTTGTCTAGGAATAGGACCATAAAGTCTTTTAAAAACTACTTTTAAAAACATTCCTTCTCTAAGATGGAAAGCATCCACCTTACTGAGTAAGACATGCTATGGAAGACTTCAAGCCAAATACTCTAAATTTTAATTTTGTCAGGTTTTTACAGATTATGACAGAAAATTTTCACTACACTTCTCTCCTCTCTCCCACTATCACAACCCCCATCCCTCCACCAATGAAGCAGCTGAAAGACTGATGCACTAAACACAGCCCTGTAAATTATAGTACGTAGGAGATTAAACTTAAGCCTAATGCTACAGTCAACCTTCAACAGCTGAGTTCTATTAATGGACACTCCTTAAAAGAAATCCTTACTGGTTACTATTTAAAACTACAACTCTATTAAAATCTTGACTGAAAGAAATTACATGTGATACATATTGCCCATCACTGCCATGACAACACCACCCAGTTCAAGTATGTATGCATCACTTACCACAATTTATCCAAAGTAAAAAAATACAAAAGGGTTCACTAATCAAATACTATCAATGACTACGCAATGTGAAAGAGATGAGTTAATTTATAATGGTAGGGATTATGTGTAAACTAGAATAGTAAAACTTCCAGTGCACTGAAAAGCCCAGTGCCATTATTATTCTTTCAATCTCCTTCCTTGGTGGATTTATTTAAGATCAGCATTATAAAATTCCAGCACAGTAAAGGCACTGTAAAGAACTTAATAGAAAACATCAAGGGAAAAGACAATTAACTGCTGTTTCACTTTGAGACTTCAATTTCATGCACAGGACCAGAAATATGGGGAGGGTGTGTAGGTTAGTATGCTGAATAGCAACTGCATACATGTGTGGCATTCTGTTTACTGCTGAATGTTTTCTCCTGTTGAACACTTACTGCTCTCCAACGCCCAGTCCTTTGAGATTCAACACTCCAAAGTGTTCCTGCTTTCTCATTCAAAGAATCTTTTGAATGAAGAAATTTTCAATTATTGACACATCAACCTAAGGCCAAATTATCTGCGGGAAGTTGTTGGCTTCCTACTTACACTACTTGTTGACCTTGTAAATCTTCATGTATCATATCTATTTCTATATCTGAACTTCCCTGTTTTAGGCTCTGTCACTGAAGATGAATTAGTAACATGAATGAAAACAATTTGAGCAACAGATGATAATAGAAAATACAAAAAAAAGCCAACCCTATCCAATATTATGCTACTGGCTTCTAAGGAAACAGGTCAGCAGGTCTGAACACAGCTCCACTTTTAATTCACATGCTAGACTAAGTAAGGAAAGCACAACAAACAAGCCTTGAGCAGGTCTCAGCAACCTGCCAGGTGAAGACACATTATGTTGCTGTTGTTCTGAACATCAGATGCACATTTTTCAGTCCCATCACAGTCCTTTCCTTTGATCTGGGTGTTACTCTCTCCATTCAGGTTCATTTTGTCTGATACATCTCTGCTGCAAAAAGCATGTGTTGTCTTGCTTTAGCCTAAGTTATGGTGGGTGTGTTTTTGCCTCTCAGGAGGTAGAAGGTGAGAGAATAGCTCCTAGGTGGTAAGGTTACTAAATCCAAATCTCTTACTTCCTGGACAAGTAAGTACAGAGAAGAAAGAATTTTGTTGTAATTTTTCTTGAATGACATGGTCTTGTCAATATAACTTTCAGTGAAATTATAAAAAAGCCTAGGACTGTTTGCAGTCCTGAATGAGCACAGTAGCCAATACAGAAGTGACCAACACGCTCACACATACAAGCAGTGATTAGCTGTGATTTTTCTTCATTTTATGATTTGAATCAAGTATTGATTGCCTTTTATGCAGCTAAGTGCTTTTCTGGCCAGACTCTATCAGCAGTTAGCATATAAACCAAGCAGGATTTTGTAACAGAATAAACAAAGCCAGAAATTTGCATTTTTGTACCTATTCAGAACCTCAAGAATTGCTGACAGTCTAAAACTATGTCACTCCAAGAATATATAAGGGAAAAGATGAATTCAAAGAAGTGCTGGTTAATTTTGCCTCTTCAAGGGTAATACACACTTGACCTGGATACCTATGTATTAACTGCTTCAGGAATGGTGCCAAAGATGGCTGGTGACCCCAGTTTCACAGTGTCTACCATTATGCTGGGCTTGGAAATCTTACAAGGACATGGACATGACAGACCCACATGTATGATCGCAGGAACTACAGTTGAGATTTTCATCACTGACAGAAGACAGAGGTTTATGCTAGTGGCTGCACTTTTGTCTTGAGAACAAGATTTCTGACAGAAAGACTGCAAAGCCACCAAAACTTTTTTTGGAAATGAGGTTTCCGATTTAGAGCAATGGAAATTACAATGTCAGACAAAATCAGTGTATCCTAGGCAGTCACACACAAATAAAAATACACATATAAGGTACATAAAACATTCAAATCAGTCTTCCTTCTGTCCCCGCCAAAGGAAAAATTGGAATCTTGTCAGTCTAGCTGCTACTGTTTCCAGTTTGAAAAAGAAGTCACAGGGACGAGACCAATTTTGATTATTTTAATTCTTTTATGCAGTGAAACCTAAACATGTGACAAGTAGAATTATTTAATCAATAATGATATCATAGAACAAGGTTTGACAAGGCTATGAATAAAGAAAATCGCAGTAACAGGAGAATCACTCAAAATATCATTGCCCTTTAAGGGCACAAAAGTGCCTCTGATAAAAGGTCAAATACAGGGGATAAAGTATTAATAATTACAGATCCCCAAACACTTGTATTTAATAAAAAACAAGGTACCAAATAATTAAAAATATATAAACAGAATTATCTGTCAAATGTGACACTCACACCTGGATCCAAATCCCTATGCAAGAAAGGTGCCAACTAGCAATGCTCAAGCTAGTGTTAAAGAAGCCAGTCATTCCTATTAATATTTTAAGTTCAGCCTTCTTGTCTTTAATCACGGTTCATTAAATTGTAAGTGCACTACTAGCACAATGTAAAATAGCTAGTCTGAGTAATTCAAAACATATAACCTCTCTCAGGAAAATAATTGTGATGTGGAAGGCAAAATAATTTATTTATATTCTTCAGTGCTCCGTTACTTTTTAGTTTGGTTTTCTTTTAAATGACACACAGCCAAACAGAAGGATAAAGAGGAAATATCCTTTAGCAACTTCCACGAGGACGTGAAGATACCAACCCAAGGAATAATAACTCATTTATAACTCCTTAATAAGTAATGAAAACAAAGAGCAGGATTTTTTTTTTTTTAAGGAGTAAGAATTTCTACTCCTTAATTTGAAGCCTGTTAAAAGAACCTTATAGGTAGGTAGGGAGGATAGATATCAATGAGCCTCCAGTAGAGAAATTAGCGAGAAAAAAAAAGAGGTCTTTGTGGTAATTTCTCCTTGATGAAGCAAAATTGGTTTCCTCTGTATGTTACAACTTCATCAATTGGGGATCTTAACTATTCAATTCATTAAGATACCATACACAGCTTTGGAAACCATTCCAGAGCATGTGTGGAAGTTCTCTTTGATGATTATGCTGCTGCTATTGTTTAACCAAGCAGCATTATTTAGCTTGGCTAATTCACCTCTTTCCCCCCTCACTCCCCTAAATTTTTATTTTTTTTTAACACTTTCCCATCATTAATTAGTTTCCTCACAGCAGAAGTAGAAGTCAAGATGTCTTGACAAGCTCTCTAAATGTACACTTGATCCTCACTGTGCCAGAGCTACATTTTATGAGAGGTTTTCCTTTTAACTGGGAAATACCAAAGTTAATAAGACTATTAATGTACAAAACATTAAAAAAATAACCAGAACTGTATCTGATGCTCTTTAGTCTAGCAAAGGACAATGCAGTATAAGAACATGAAGCTTTAATCTTTCTGGTGCCAAAGAAAAATGGAAATGTCTCCTGGGAAGTGGTACAGGGTGCCATCTTCACCAGCATTTAACAATGACACAGAATTGGAGTTAACAGAAGTCAAAGGGATAGAGTTAAGCATAGACTGCCTGTCTGAAAGTCTCCTAGAAAACAGATGGACAAAAAACCCTAAACAAACAGCAAGAACATTATCATGCTTCAGTATTGTACTATGGCACAATATTTTGAAGTTCCAAGGAGTGATCTTCATTGAGGTTGGCATTTGAGAACAAATTAAAATTTTCTGAAAATCAAAACTACAATTCCTTACATGCCAAGTACACTTAGGAATACACAAGCTGCATATCCAGACTGACTTCTTATTTCAAACTACTTCATGGAGGAATAAATACAAGCACATGCTCATACATTAAAGAAAAAAGTAAATCCAAGATACTGTACACCTCTACAAGAAGTACCTCAAAAGAAATGGCTTCAGAAGCAAACACTACTATTTCAACCCTATTGTTGATGACATTATTATATACTATTTTCTAAGTTCACAATAATACCAAACAACCTCAAGAAATTATTTGATTTACATGGTTTATCCAGCAGCCTATAACAGCAAGTCTCTTCCAGGTAGGCTTACATCATATATAAATGAATGGTTTAATACTTACGAATGGATATGTTTATCCTGCAGATGCAAGGATGTGAAACTGCTCTTAAAAACAGCTCAGTATTTCTCTGACTTACGGGCTAGAACAGATCTGTTACTTTGAACACCAAGCCTTATGCTGTGTTCACTACATATACTCTCAAGCCCAGCAAGTCAGTCCTCTAATTAGCCAGATCTCTTCTTTTACCTTCCTGATTTCTAGTGCCTAAGGTTCTATGATGCACTGCCTGCCACTAAAAATAGCTTGAACCACAACCAGATTTTTCTTTTTTTCTGCTTGATATTCCAGGAATCAAACCCTTAAAACAACATCTGCCTCTATAATATTCACAGCTTTGCAGAGCCATCAACAAGGATGGCTGCCACATGTCTGAAATCAGAGGCAAATGAAACAGTGGGTCTTCTTACACTCTGGAGGAAGGCAGATGCCAGCAAGGGCTCAAGAGATGTGTTACAAAAACCTTTGCTAAACTAAAGCATTCCAGTGCTGCTCTGAAGCCAAGACCTTCAAGTTACAATGCAGGGAACCTAGAAACATAAAGCATGTGCCTGGCATGGACCTAACTTCTTACTGAGAGGATATGGACTGGATCTTACCAGGGATATTAGCAACAAACCACACTTTGTGGGAGATTCTGGGATTGATCTCTACAAGCCCTTGTCAACAGCAATAAAGACTCCCCATGACACAACCTACAAGAGCCAAAAAAACAGTAGTGCCTTCTAAAGCTTTCTCATTCCATTGTCTGTATTACAGCTTTGAAGCAGCAATTCAATACCTGTGTAATAATGCATTTTGTGGTAAATATGATAGTCTAAAACACCTCAAAGTCTACTGACAGACATGCCTGGCATCACTGAATTACAAGCATTCTGCTGCATCCTCTAATTAAAGAAAGTCTGATCCACCAAAATGAATGCGTCTGAAGGTGATAAAACTCTAAATAGAACAGAAAATTAAACATTCCTGCTTCACAGAAGAGCTCTGTGCAGCCAGAATCAATGTCTCAAATGAGGCCTCATCCAGGCCTTTCTCAATGGACTACTGGAACCACAACACATCCAGCAAAAAATTATTCAACCACAAGCAGTTCATGGTTGATGTGTTTTCCATCAGGAGATTTCTATAATTTCCTAATCCGACAATGCAACTACAGATCAATTAATAGCATCTCTGTGTAGGTCTTCTTTAAATCTTACTCATTTCTAATGAAAATGATAAATTAGTAGATGCATTTCACATATATGAGTATTTTTAGCAGATTTTATAAAAAAATAAATTATTAGTTATTTTACAATTCATGAGACTTTGAAGAGACCTTCTATCTTCTAAAACTTCTTTTATATTTTAGTACATTGCCTTTATTGTTTATTCTTAAAAAATAAGAAATTATAAATTTAAAGCCCTTTCACAGGCCTTTCAGTAATATTCCAGTATACCTTTCCTGAAACAAGTCTGACTAGATTAAGTACAATCTTCCAGACCTCTGGTCAATTATCTTCAGTATTCTCTGGGGTTTTTTTAACACAGTACAGTTTTTTCCCAAGTCTTTATTGACCATAGGCTCTTAAATCAAGCAATTCATAACTTAACATTCAATCACCCAGGGTAAAAGAATTGCTATAATGAAGATGATGTAAAGAGAATATTAAAAATAATGGAGTAATGGAGAAAAGAGAAAAATAGACAGTAACTCATGGGATCTTTGTAGCTTACATGCATTACACTAACACGGATGGCAATACATTACTTACAAAGAGCTCAAAAATCCTTTCTAACCCAGAGGAATTTACTCTCATCTAGAAGTAACATTATTCTATGTGCCTGCTACCCGAACACAGGACCAACTATCACACTGCTTGCCAAACCAGGCTAATGCCCAGGAAAGAGCACAGCTCTGGAAGGCCACAGCAAGGCCTCCCACAGCTCCTTCTGTCCTGAAGCACATTTTATCCATGCACAAGTTCCATGTTTATGCACCCACTGTACCTACAGCCACATGCAGAGAAGCTTTTTTGTTACTGAAAGAATCATAAGATACCTGAAGCTGGGCAGAAAGGAACCATACAAGACTAAGGGCAATAAACAATTTTGGAAAAAAAATAGCACGATGGCTTGTTAACACACTAAAATCAACATCTGGCCCCATCATTAAATTAATAAGCTCTTTTCACCCTAGAAAATACTTCTAGATTTTTTCTCATTCACTGGATAGAAAGCTGTATTTCACTGTTACCATTTTTTCACAATTATTTCAATCTAGGTCAAAGCTGGTGGCAAGTCTTAGAACTGCCTCCCAAGGTGAATGCAGTTGCTCCTGGTTTGTTGTTAGCAGTCTATCCATACAAACACAACCCAATATTTTGGTCATATGTCTTTTAAAAGTAAATAAACTATTTTTCTGTCCATCCCACTAAAATTTTTCCATTACTGAGTTGCTTTGTTGCCAAAAAGACTAAAAGAGGTACAGAATTTGTGAAGTTTACTTGTATTTAGACAGGTAAAACCTTTCTGGGCTATTCTTTTTCTTAATGCATTTAATTGATTCCATCCTCAGTAGTAGGTGTCTTTCATTATTATGCAACCACCTAAAATTATTTTGATTAAACTAAATTTTATTAAACCTCATAAAAAGCTAGCTAGTCCAGTCACTCTTGGCACACCTTATAAAAAACAACAACAACAAAAAAAATCACCACAAATAACAAATCACTGGACAAATAACAAATAAATCACTAGATAAGTAATAAATAAACCAGACCTTGGGATGAAGTTTTTCAGAAAGAATTGAAAGTAGTTTGTTAATCAATACGAAAAATTTCTAACTGGACTAATTCTGCTCTCAAATAGCCAGCACCAAAATCATCACCTTGTTGTCATGCTGAGAAATTAATATACGCATGTGTTTTTCAACACTTTCTAGAAAAAATGCTTATTTAAGAAAGGTGTTTCAAAATGCCAATTTTGTAAAAAATTTTAACCTTACGACAAATATAAAAATACACCCTATATCTATATATAGATATACGCATGAATCCCATCAGAAAACAATCCATAACATCCAACTTCTAGTTAATGTAGATCAGTATCATAGACCTCAATTTGCAGCTTTGATAAAAAACAATCCAATGTTAGGTCATAATAGTTTTAGCCTAGCTAGTCTCTAACTAACAGGATTTATTTGTTGTAACACGTTAATTTAGCGTAACAAGTTCAACTTGAAAAGCTCAGCTACCAGAACAACTAATTTAACTTCCTCTACAGGAAATATGCTTATTTGAAGGCATTGCTGGTATTTTCTGTGGAAAGAACACAAGATAACCAGAAAAGTCTATTTGCAATGCCTCTGTTACCATAGAATGCAATGATTCTTACGAGAGCCATACGCCAGCTTGGCACTGTAATTCAGGAAAGAAAACATTCACTTACCGCAGTGTGACTGGAAAACCTGTGGCTTGACTACCTGATTGCAGATATTGCACACTACAAGATAGAAATCATCATGAGCTGGATAATGGCCAAATAAGTGCATATCTGTGGGAAAGTTAAAAATATATACAAGAATTAGAAGTTATGCTTTAAATATTTATTAAGAAAAAAAAATGAAAATACTATAGGGCCATTACTGTTATATTAATTTACACAAAGCAAATGTATACATTGCTCCATAAGAGCTTCTTACTCTGTTAAAGAGATTTTTTTCCCTCTTTTGGATTTCAAGGTCCTGTACTAATGCTGCAGTCTCATCCCTCAGTCTGAGTCAGAACACAGACTGCAACACCTTTTCTTAACACTCACTGCCAAGAAGTGGAATAAGCATTTCTGTACTGGTCAAATGTTGAAACAGTAAAGGAATACTTTAAAAAAAAATCTCTGCCTAAAGCTCCTTATAGAAAACACGTTGCATAGGTTATGCTCTATGTTACAATATTCTAAGCTTGACTATAAGTTGCTTGAGAAAGGCTCCTGCTTAAAAGCTAGTTATAGTAACCAAGGTCAAGGATCCTACAGCTTCAAATAGAGCCAGGAATGCCATGCTATATGAAACTTCTGATTCTGTGCAAATGCCCTTCCCTAGTTCTGACACCCTGCTGTTTGTCCCCAACAAATACTGTGGGAAGAGACAAAGTTGGTTAATAAGGTATTTCTTGGTGATGGTATGAGGAATTTAATGAAATCCAAAGACAGGTACAGTCAGATGATGACAGGCACTTGTTCCTCTCAGATGAAACACATAATGCAATACATGCATTCTTAAGCCATTACAAACAGAGTAAAATGGGCTTAAATTACTAACTGAAGTCCTCAGAACTCTAACATTACAAGTGAGGTAACCTATTCTACTCTTCATTGCTATAACTTAAGAACAAGCACACACACTCATCCATCACAGCTCAGCTTGGAGAACAGAAACTCCAGTGACTTTTATACATTTCAGTGGGGTCATGTCACCATACCCAGTGTTGCTAATGAATGTGTTGCTGCACTGGTAACCCCATGCCAAGTAGTGGCCCCACAGATCACACTACCTCTCAGATTATAAAAATAAAAATGTTGTAAATTTCAGGGTTACTCAGAAGCATCTGAAATCTATTACAGAACTTACAAATGTAGACTGAAATATCAATCTGGTACCTTTTAAACAGGAGGATTATCAAGAGAACAAACATGTAAAACAGCAACTGTGATTGATAGACATCAACAACTAAATCCTACTTCTCCAGTAAGTCATGTACTTGTAAAAAACAGTGATTTCTTTCAGAAACTGACTCAAGAAGGTACCTTAGTTCACTAGTTCTTTACTAAAGCAATTATTTTGGCCCTAGAACTATTTTCCTAAGTAATTCTGCCCTGGCCCCTGGCACTGTAGGTAACATCACTGCCTCTGATGGCAGTGCTTGGCACGATGAAGCGCAAAATGTCCTCAGTTCCCAAAAAGCCCATAGGAACAAGGCATCACACTCATGGTAATACAGGCAGTACCACAAGTAGATCCAAAGAGGCTCATTCAAGAATTCGTGGGCACAAACCAGCCCCACCAACCTGCAGGTATTTCATATGATGTGCATTGTTCCTTTAGCCACTGAAAACTGAAACCCTTTCTTTCTGCTACTGCTTATACCAGGCTATGAAATCCAGTTGAAAGGTTAACCAGACATGACACCTTTGCAGTGCTGGTCTTGCACTAACCAAGCCTTCAAATGCAGTACAGCCAGATGAATGCAATCAACACATTCAGCCTAAATTTAAAAGAATGCTGGTGGTGAGGTATAAACTCCTTTGGTGTAATTAGTGTTAGTACTGGTGAAACCAGAAGTGCAAAGTTATCTTCAATCAAATCTTCCTTACTGAGAAAACAAATAAACAAACCCCTAATTAGGCACTAAAACAGGCCTTTTTATTCTATTTATTGTTTTAATATGATAATTCAGTGACCTTAAGAATTATTTTACAATGGCAATTCTTAGCTGGATAGTTTTCATCACAACCTACAGATTTCCAATAACAGCACTGTAAATTCCACAGAAAGGAATACTTCTTCTGGGTATGATTTGACACAAAGTCTCAGCTCAAAAACATGCATTTAATTACAGTTATGAAATATTTTTAAAATTACTATAACATCTCAAAATATTTTTTCTTTTGTTTAAAAGATATGGTGACAATCTTCTTACAAAAACATAGAGACTTTGCTCTTACAAACAGAAAAGTTACAACTGTTTTCCAGTTTAAATTCCTTAAGTTCATTTAACCTTCACAGGTCTGTATCCTAACCTTTAAAACATATCCAACTTTGAGGTGTCTAAAGTTTGGCTGGGTCTGAGTCTCAGTTTTTATGATTTCTGGCTGCAGAGAGTAACTTATAAAAGACATAAGGTATTAATACTGGCAAAAACTATTCAAGGACATAGGTGGGAAAAGGAATCAGGTTAGTTTACAGGATCACAAAACCATCTATCTTTTCATCAGGCACTATTAAGGAGCCAGAGGAATGAAGGAAAAGTCCTGTGAGCTTGCTCCACTACCTTGGCAAACACCACTGCACCTAACAGGTAAATAGCACCATTTGAGATTTTTTTTTCCATACTCCATATGGGTTGATTTACAAAGAAACTGCACAGGCATGTAAGAGAACACACCAAAATGCTGCTGTGAGATACACAGCATCAAAAGAATGCACAGATGCAGAGTAAGTGACATCCTGAAGCAGCATTTGGAAGTTTTTTCATTCTGCAGGTGCCTAGAAATAGCCCAGTGGAGGTGCAGGTGTCCACTGTAAATGTGAGTCTCCTGTATGAAGTTACCAGACCCCTCTCAAAAGTCCACTGTAAATAATCCAAGAATCTCGAGGCCACAAGACTGCAGGTTGAAAAAAAAGAATCACAGCACACATATATACTAAAGCAATTGAATTATTGTTATTATTGAATCAGAATAGATGAAAAACTTAAACACCATCTTTCAGGTTTTTAAGATTCCTTAAAATTCTCACCATGCAGGAGTTTTTAAGAAAAGAAAATTCTTTAAGTCCAAGCAGGTTCAACTACCCTTCTTAGTTTATTCATGTTAACTAGACTGGCACAAATCTGTTTTCATGATTAAATTAATGATTTGTAATGATATAAATTAGTTTTCAATTGAACTTGTGCAACATATTAATATTGTCTCACTATAAAGTCCAACTGGGGATACACTTTATTAGATGCAATAATATTACAAATGCAATCCAGATCAGAGAATTTATAATAAATAAAGCAAGGAATAGTTGAAATTTAAAATAAAGTAGAAAAGATTAACAGCTATATATCTTTTTATACAGGTTTTTCTGTTTTTAATAAGAACAATTCAATGCTACCATGTCCTACTCAAAATAACCAAGACTGAAAGATTATTTTAGACACTGGTATCATTCTTAGATCAGATTGCAGCCATTTGACAATTTAGAGCTTCTGTGTGCAACAAAAAAAGACAATGGCCTCTCCACATAAAAAACTACCTTCTAAAGGCAATAATCACATCTCTCTGCCTGCTTAGTCAGAAAAAATCGTGATAAGCTTTTCAGAAAAGATTACTTTTGGGGAAGAAAACATGTCTCTAAAGCCAGCTCTGCAAAGACTTTTTCATGGAAAGCGGCAAGACCACTGAAAAAGACAGGCAATAACAACTGAATAATCAAATGATACTGAAATAATTATCAAGGTACAAAAAGAATAAGGAGGGACAGAAAAGCAACTGTAAAGAGTATTTATTTTCTACTAAAAGTTGCCTATCCCCTAAAAGTGAAACAAAGTGACCACAGCGTGCATGACTCACCACACGCTGACCCAGCCCTTCCACTCCACGGCCCCCATCACAGTCGCCTCATTTTACTGGAAGATACTTTCAGCAGACTCAAAGTAGACTCTCCATGGCAAAAAGAAGTAGTAACTTACTGTTCAGTACCCACATGCTTTCCAAAAGGGCCATCCACACACACCTCACTCCTTGCAGTGCTGAATCATCATCCCCTCAAAATGAAGCACAACTCACACAGCCGTGCCCCTCGATACTATACAGTGACAAAAGCCTGCTTGAAAGTGAGCTACTGAACTAACAGGATGCAAAAGAGGCCCATATCATGGAAAAGATATTCTGTATAGGTGGAAATCTGAGACAGTGAATGCTGCCTGTTCAAAATTACTTTCATAGATTAAAATCTTAAATTATTACTTTGTGTATACTTTGCTACGGCACTTGAAAAATGAATACAACTTTCGCCTGTAGGTGTTATATTACTAACATTTGCAAATAAAAAGAGAGCTGTAGCCATATGACATAGTTTTGTAAGACATCAATTTGGTGAAATGTGCCTTAAGAACACAAATACCATAGAAAAAATAGAAATTGTCGCTTCTGCAAATTGTGGCACAAACAAAAATGCAGGTGTCAGATACGACTTTTTATCTTCTCCAATAACACACAGAAAGGAATTATTTTTAGTAACAATCCAAGGCAGATGACTTATATGAAGTTCCTTCTCTATTATTATATAATTCATAATAATTTACATCCCACTGTATAATAAAACACAAGCTAGAAATAATCTAAAACATTCTTCCACTGCAGAATTAAGGTTGTCAAACAGTAAGACCTCACAGTATTGCGTGGGAAATCAAGTTTTAATGATGATCTTCTGCTATAAATGATACACACTTTAAACGTTCGCTTATATATCTGTTGCTCCACTAAATATACCCACAAAACCTGCTTTGAAAAATATTAGTGATGTTTATGTGCCAAGAGAGAAAAGGAGAGCAAAGAGGGGAAGAGAAAGACTATTCAAGACACACTGCACACTGGTTTAAAATTAAAAAAGAAAAGCTAAAAAAAAAAAAAAGCAATGGCGAAAATGGCAATGGACAAAACCAAATACATGTGATTCTTCAGCTCCTGAAACTACACATTTTTAAACTATGTCTAGAATTGTGCCCAGTATTTCCTTCTTGTTCCACAGAAGCGACAAATCTGTACATCATTCAAGAAATGAAGTACAAAATCTTTCAGTGCAGCAGATTACTTAAAAAACTAAGTAATTTGAACGGTGAATTGAAACTTGAAACTGAAACAATAAAAAGACAATCTTCAGGGCATTATTCAGACAGCAGTTAAACACACTTGCATAGACAGGTTGGTCTTATCATAGAAATAAATGTCACACTCTTTCCATTTAACATGAGCTTATTCTCCCCCGAGTGCAGTTTTCCTTTCTTACACAAAAACCAGTAAGTCACTTCAGTAATTAGCTCACCAGAATAAATTGCATTTTACCCCTGAAAATGTCAGTCACAGTTGCAAATTAATCACAGAATGATTTAAGCTGAAAGAGATCGCTGGATGTCATTTACTCCAAGATCCTGCTGAAATTGTGGCTAACTTCAGGGTCAGAGCCACAAAGTAATGCTCAAGATCATTGTCTGATGGAAGAATGCAGGTCATGGTTAAAGTAATCATGAAGTAGAGGACAAAATAAAATTTAAATATTCATGACAGAACTAACACAGGACCAAACACAACTGTCCTAAGTCCTGACTGATGCCCTTCAGGTGCTTATACAAGGAACTTAAAATTCTGCATGTTAAAAAGCCAAGTGAGAAAGAAAATCAATGAGAAGAAAACAGAAATACTGGCCTTCTCAGGAACAGCAATAATAAATGAAACATGACGGTCATGAAGAAAAAAAAATGCAGGGAATAAGCAGCAAATAGACTTAAGTGTCAGTGTGGTGAAGAATCAAGGTCATGACACCTTTAAACCAGTCCAGTGTGGTTGAATGGTATGCTGCCTCCCAGGTTAGAGCAATCATGAGGACAGTGGCAATCATAAAGAATGCTGGGAATAGTTCATTAATTACAGTGTAAACAATAAATACCACCCCAATGACGCAGAAAGACTTTGTACTCCACTGCCTTATCTAGGCATTATGAAATGGTACCGAAGATGGAAATGGTGCCTTCTATTCCCAAAGACCCATAATAAAAGAAAAAACAAAAGTTCATAATTGGGAACCAGTGATCTAAACAAATACTGTGGATTAACCATATCTGAATATCTTTTGTAACAACGTTTGTTTGGAAGGGATTATAACACTGACATTACTGTTTTGCATAAGACACTACATATCAATAAAGACAAGAATGAAATAAGTACAGGAAGATGTGACAATGTTGTTCTCCCATAATTCTGAAGGCTTTTATGTAATTTATGTAAGCTGTTTGCCATCCCAGTCTAAGGTAATTTGGCAATAGAGGACCAAAATTGCCTGGGCTACCAGGTTAACATATCACAGGAATATTGGAAAACACAAAACTCACACGTTAAAAAGTATGCTGCATACCTGTGACACCAAAAGATCTCAGTTTTTCATGTCAATTTAGCAGCGTGAGGAAAATAAAACCAGTGCTTGTAACTGAAATGGACATCACTCAATTACACAGTATCTAGTTTTCAATAAGATAAGTGTAAGTGTAACATAAGAACAGGAGGCAATTGTAACAACCCCAGTAACAGCTACAAAATCATTAACTGTTCTTACATTTTTCTTTAATTATTATATTGTACTTCAGGGAAATTATCTGAACGAGCTTCTTCCTCAGGAACCTGGATTTTGAATTGCCTTCTATTTTACAAAAAAACCAACATATTTCAGGAACTATAGCAACTGCTTATGAAGTTTGTATTATAAAACTGTACAGTCAATACTCAGAAGAAAATCCTGCTGTAAAATAGATACCAGTTAAACATATTAAGATCCAAAGACATAAACAAATGAAAAAAACCCAAACCCAAACAAAAATCCCAAAACAAAATCAATTTTTCCACAAATATCCCTCAAAAATCTAGGTGAGCAAAATACAAGGAAGAAATAGGCTTTAAATTGCTCAAAATCAAGCTAGAAGAGTAATGTAAATATAAACAGTATCTTCAAACAACAGGTTAACATTTAGATCTGGCTTTTGGGATTTAAGGAGATGTGTGCCACCAAATATTTTTATTTTCCCAACCAGATACATTTAGTCTAATTAAAGATATCACCTCCAGCTACAAATTTCATCTTGCTTATGTCTGGAAATCTTCAGGACAGCAATAGTATTATCAAATGACAGCAAAAATCAAATTACTGAGGGCAAGGAAAAAAAGACATTATTTATAAGGATCCAGACCATGTACTCCATATCCAGAAGAAGAGGTGACATTCCACCTATGTAACATAAAGCATAACTGTACCCAGACCCCTGAGGATGGAAAGCAGGGCAAAGAGCAGATCAGAGACTTTCTAACCCTGCAGATACAGTGGGTTTCTTTTATATCTCACATTTATCCCTATCAAAAACCTAGGAGAGTGAGCATGGCTGCACACAGGTGTGCATACAAGGGATAGGGAATGTGCAGGAAAATCATCAATCTCTACATTAGAATTCTGATTTCTTAACATCCCACAGGCAGACATAAGGGGAGGAACAGCTGGAAATCATCTTCATTTCTCTCATAATTCAAAGTGAACATCATGCACCTTGACTAGGCACTCTCCACAACCACCACAGAGCAACAGAACAATTCTTTCTTTTTCAAATATGTATCAAGAGAAGTCTCACTGCAAATGAGACTTGTCAGCACAAGTAGTACCCTTCATGGATGATGGCACTAAATTTCATTTCAGATTGATGGATAACTCTTTGGAATCAGACATCTGACCTTCAGCAACAGTTAAGAGGGTTGCACCCCATCCATACTTTCTGCAGCAGGTGGACTCTGACAACTTCTCTGCTGGGAAAACACACCTTGACACAGGAAGGGATGTCATCTACAACTTAACTACAATAACTCATAGAAATACACAGTGTTTCAGCTTTTGATTTTTCTGCATGAAGATGATTAAGCTTTCTGATACATAGCCAAATAAACAAAACAGGTTTGGAAACATCATGAACATGGTCCTGCAGAAGCAGTAAGATGATGCCCTGGAAATACCAAATGCTGGTTGACAAAGAATCAAAATAATTTAAGAACCCATCTGTAAACTTCACAGTACCTCTGTACTACACATCATCTTTAGAGTGAGTCAGAGTGAGTACTAAAGTGGTTTTTCCTTATTTTTCCCAATTTCCCTCATAGTTTCAATGAATCTTATATTAAAACTAAAAATATTAGGGATCTAAAATGTAAAGTTTGAAAGGAAAATAACTTCTTTGACATTTACAGACTTTTTTTTAAGGAAATGTTGAATATGTCATATTAGGGACTACTAAAAGTCATATAAGGGATTACTGAATTTGGAGCAAAAAGAAATGTTTTAAATCCAATTAGTTTGCAATACTTTTATTAACTCCAACATTTGGAGTGCTAGTAATGAAATACTACAAGGATAGCAGGTTTCTTTCATTTTCTTCAATGCACACTAAGAAAAAGTTATCTATGCAGTAAAATAGTCCTACAGAGAAAAATCCCATGGCCACAAAAACCCCTTCATTCCTATTTCTTCTGTGCAGAATGCCTTGAAACTGACTTTAATCCTCCAACTGGTGTTTCCTTCATAAACACTCAGCAAGACACAACTGGCACTCACACACTCGCCTGCAAAGCTGTATTATCTTCTGCACAAGAGTGACTCTGGTTTAAGGCACTGCAACTGGACTGAAGGAGAGAGCTGGCTTAATTCCTGGCTCCCAAACAACATTCTTGCATGACCCTGATTAGATTTTTCTGTGCCTCAGTATCCCATCTCTAAAATCAGGATAATATGCTCTTTGTCTGCCCTGCCTGTTTAGATTGCAGCCTTTCAGTATTCTCTTACTATTTGTCCATACACTGGGACCACAATGGGGCCCTTCATTTTGGCTGGGACCTCACTATGACAATAGAACAAGCAACTAATAAGATAACTTGCAGTGTGTTTTAGAAGCACTGTGTGACAACCTTGACAGAAATTCTGTTCTTTTTATAAAGGACATAAGTTATTAAAGATTAAAGAAAGTCTTATAAAAATGAATTTTTCATAGCTTTCTAAGCCACACATTTAATAACATTATTTTTATAATTAAAAATAAAATAGCATCATCAGAAAAATATCTCTCAGAAAATGACCAATTTTTATAGTGGGGAAAACGATAAGTAAATGAGCAAATAAACATTGAAAAAAATAAAATCTTTAATCTCACCTACATAATTTTACAAAATGTTAAGTATTTCATTGATCTTTACTTCTCTCCACAACAAGAGCCAAGACCAAGAACATCTTTTAATTTTACTCTCGTCTCACCCAATATAGAAAGTGTCTGCTTATTCTTAATCAGCAGCTGGATATTAAATGGAAATGTCTTGTCTAAATGTACTCTCTAAAAGGACACAAATAATTCTTACGCCAACTCTCTGAGCTTTTTCTGTATTGCCTTCTACACCTATAACAGCACCTCTTTTCAAGAATATTGCCTCTCACGTAACTCAACTCTCTGAAGAAAGTTACTTTCAGATAGACTTTCAATAACATCATCTTTTTCCTTCATACAGTTTCAAATGAAATAGATTTAGCTCTCTTTTTTGCAGGCACATAGATCAAGCTACTGCTCAAAGTGTTCAGCTGTGGGGTTTTTTCAGTTAGAGCACTTTATGTCAAGGAAAAATACATGAGAAAAAATACTAATGAATAGTAGGAGGTGGAAAGATGAATGAGAAACTTTCAGCCAAAGTTCAAACATACAAAATATCTACCCCAAGGTCACTTAGACAAAACTGTAAAAAAAATTCCTACAAATTGAAGAGCAGCCTATAGTTCCACTATCACACAACTCCAGAAAACAGCTCTCATCCTAAGAATTCTGGTCTCAAGGGAATAATTATCTCTGCAAATGCAACCAGTCAAACTGGACTTGTACTGTCTGAAAAAGCATATATACATCAGCTCTTACACTGAGATTTATATAGTACACCTTCATGCACACCACAAACATTTCCCAGGATAGGAATATGCTCCTGCTGGTTCAACATGCTGCCTACAGACAAACAAGTCAGGCAATGCAGCACTCTGTGCTGGTACAGCAGTCTCTCCTCATGGCAGGAGGTAAAAGCACAGTTTTGCTGGACTAACCAAGTCTGTGATGAGAGTCTGCTGCACACCTCAGGGAGTGTTCTTACCTCTAACAGACACAACCCCTCAAGAACATGGTCATGAAAGGCTCAGGTCAATACAAGTCTGTATGCCACTAAAGTGTCCACCAAATCTTCAGTATGAACACTTAAAGAATATATATACACTGCATTCAGAGGTATTCTATTCCTTCCACCCCCCTCCTTCCTCCAGAAGTGCTACGAACACTTTCTCAAAGGTACAGGATCAACCACAATTTAAAGCCACAAAATAAAGCTTTGAGGTTAAAGTGACCACCCTATAAAGGAGCAAACTCCACTAGCAAGACAAGCTCATTAAATGTGCTGCTATTAAATGAGAGTAAAAATAAGTTTTTTGTTCCTACATCAAGCAAAAAAAGCCCTTAAGAAACGTGTGGAGATTTTATCAACTAAAGAATGAGCAGAAGAAACTCTAAGTATTTTCCCTCTGAAATATCAAGATATTTCAGTTCTGAAGACCTTAAAAAAATTTACAGGGCAAGTCTAAAGTAACCTGCCAATCCAGTAGTACTGAAGAAGCAAAAGAAAGAAATTAAAAGCAATGGAAGACACACTTACTACTTGTATCTGTCATCAACTTGTTATGTTGCACAGTACCTACTCCTGAGACAAAACATTGGTTTAATATTGTCACTCAAAGGCATATATGCTAATATAATAAAAACTATTAGTGGGGGGCTCTTTCCTTTTAATGAAAGAAAGAAGCAGTTTATTAGCTCAATCATGTTATTGTTATTTTTCAATTTCTGCTACACTGAATACTGCACAAGTCATATTCTCATCTGCACATATGTAATACTACCTAACAAAAAAAAGAAGCAACAATTTTGTTTTGGTGTTCTCAAACAGAGACTTGGGAAAGCTTCAGATGTCTCTGGAGCTTTTTGTTTGTTTCCTGGACAGGAGAAAAAGGTGGCTTTTGTGAAATAAACTACTCAAAACATGGAAAGATAACAGGTTTTCCTAATTTTAATCTTAAATACATGACTACTACAAGGATCTTTCCAGCTCACTATTCTTCACAACAGAAGATCACCTTCCATTACTTGGAAGCAGCAATGACTTAGTTTTTACCTGATTGGTACTTCAAGGGGAAAAGTACCACTAAGTAGCATTTCTTCTTCAAATACCACAAAGTAGCATTTCTAAGACTTCAGAAGCCTTTCTCTTTAAAGGAAAACCACTGATGATCAAGTATCAGCAGGCTGAGTTGAGATGTACTACACTGACATAAAAATGTTTCAGATCCATTTGACCAGGAAGCTAGCGAGCCTCCTTCTCAGCGCAGTCCCTGAGTTGCCACTCCTTGCAGCAGGTACATTGCAGCTTCATTGCTGTTGACACCTGACTGAAATTAGGATATGAAAGGCTCAGACATTTTTATTGGGCTGCTAAGAACATCCTAAGAACAGACACAAAGAAAATTTCACCAAGATTAAAGCAAGCTGCTGAAAATGGCTCTGCTCAGTGACTGTCTCAGGTTCTTGGCACAAACGTGTGAAAGGTCAGCAACAACCTTTGCTGACACACCTGGTCCCAGGGCGATGCTTTCACCTCCACCCAGCTCCCTGCATCAATCTCCCTCACCTAACAGCTTGCTGACAGGAGAGGACCACTTAAAATTCCTTATGCTGCAGTCTGATGCCTCTCAACTTTACTTAGAAGCAATCTCCCTTCCAGTATTATACTTTTCTGAGGATTTGGGTGTAGAAAAGCAATTGTTCATTTATTTCTGAGGATTGGGGTGTATGGAAGCATTGCTAATTTACTTCATCCAGTATTGAGAATGCTGTGCTAGCTCTTCAACAACTAAAAAATATTAACCAGCCAGTTCTGTTTAAATACTGATTCTTCATGTGTTTAGAATCCACATTTTTTTCTTCAAGTCGGCTGTGCCCCCTAGCACTCCAAGATGTATCTAATTGTAGGGTCATTGGAACAAGAGGTTTCCTAGATCAAGTTCAAGACACAGCTTTTCAGAGACACTCCATTCTCTGGCACATATCTGGCTTCAGCACTGCCTTGAATTGACAAAAGAAAAAGGAGATAGAGGAGCAAAAATACACTGCCTTGTCTCATGGATTTAAAGTACACTCCAGCATCATAAAGCAATAAAAAGTCATCAAGAAGCATGGACAGAGAACACTTCAGAGACTTTTTCACCAATCCCACTTAACAAAAATATCTTCCATATTATTATAAGGAATAAATCCTACCCTCATTTACTTTAACAGTAAAGGTCCTTGGAGGGCTTGTTACTAATTACTGCATAATCCAACAGACAGGACAGTGGACAAAGAAGGAGTCAAACCCTGCATTCCTTTATGGATGGATTCCTATGGGGAAAGCTTTTAGAAAAATTTCTTAAATTCTTGGTGTCTTTCCCTGTACATCAAGAGGAATTACGTACATTTTTAATTTATAATTAAACACTTCCAAATTTACAAAGGAAAAGCATCACACAAGAAAAGAAGTATATCCATTATTATGCACATTTGAATAAATGCTAACAACTCATCTGTAACTTTATGTGATAATTACAATGGTATAAGTGACAGCTAATTCCTATCACAGCATTTCATCTGGAAAAACACCACTAGTATTATTGCTCTTCCAAAAGACTGAATTCAACAAAATTCAGCTTCTGAAAAAAACCCCAAAGCCAACAGAAAATAGCCTGAATATGGTACAGCAGCCATGCGAGCGAACATCTGTCCACTAAAAATTATTTGCATGTTCTCCAAGTTGCAGACCAGAAGCAAACTCTGGAGCTGCTTGCATGAGCTGAAACTGCTTCAGTGTGAAGAGGGATGCAACACATGTCAGCACAGGACTGCACTGTGTATGCTGTTGCAGCACCAGAGCTGTAGAAGGCACCAGCCTCAGGAATCTTGCCAGCAGGTTGGTGGGAGATTAATGTGGTGCATGGATTTAATGAAAGGTAATGAAGGGTAATACAACACCAGACAATTATTATTCTAATTAAAAGAGTCTGTGAAATTCTTTGTTAAGGAGTCTAAATACCTGAGTGTAGAAAAAACTAGCACTAACACCCCACTCAGCTCAGCACACAGAATGACCATATACATCTGTAAAGTGCATTTTTGGAGTATCATTCACAAAACCTCCCCCTTAGTGATGTGCACTTCAACAATCTCGTCTTGGATAGACATGTGAGCTTTGCTGAACTGTGTATCTGAATGGCAGACACAACTTATTAATGTAAACTTCCTGTTAATGAAGCTTCTGTGAACAATCTATCCAATTACTCCACAACTGAATACCATCCAAGATGATCATAAATATTTCTTCATCATAGAAAGCCTCTGCCTAAGGAGAACTCTTAAGTCCCAAATACACTTTCTTCCAGAGTGTTAAAATACAAAGCACCTTCAAAGCTTCTTAAATTAGTTTCATACCACATTTGTTATTTTAAGTCTCCATGTTCAAGTACAGTACATTATTTGATATCTAAAATGTGGTCATTTGACTCTGTTTAAAACTTGTCTCTCAATTGCAAGCATTCAAGAGTAAAGAATCCTTGTAGTTTATAAAATTGGACTCTTTATTTTGATTATAACAACATGTTTCTACAATGCAAAAAGCCTACAAGAACTGTGAGAAAGGAGAAGCACATCCTCTGAGTAAGTTACTAGGATACATAGTTAATGCATAGTTACATGATGATACAATAGAATTAAGGCAGTTTGGACACCTTACCTACGTATTTCTTTACTGATTTAGTAGCTGAAAAATTATTTTATAACTTTATTATTCTACCTATATTTGCAATACTTGAAGGATACTTGCAACAGCATTTTAATTACTAAAACTCTTATAATATCACGTTTTTTCAACATGGTTTCATGTTGGTGAAAAAGAGTTGCTTTTTTCTTCCCGATTGTATCATCCTAAACTCTTCATAAACACAGATTAAAACTTGCTAATTTCTACTTTGCTATTCTTTCATCATTTAAGAGAAAGTGTCTTTTTCATGCACCAGCTGAATTTTACAGTTAACACTAGTGAAGTCATCAGCTATTAAATTCAACAGCAATACACTAATGTTTTCAGTAGAAAACACAGGCATAACTAGGATTTAACCCTGAATTCAATTTTTTTGTCTATATCTCCACATACATAAAGTGGGAATACTGAGTTTCATCTCAGAATTATATTTTACAGCAAGGAGAATATTGTAACTATTTACCACTTACAGTTTAGATGCTGACCACTTGGCCATTCACAATTAATTTATTTTGATTCAATGTCAACAGGGTAGCTACCAGAAATTAACAAATTACTCCCCTTGTCAAAGAAAGGAGAAAAAAAAGAGAGCAATCATGAAAAAGAAATTGTAATACCATAAAAATCACTAGTAATCATTCATGCAGTTAATTATCAAAACATGCCCCATTCTTACTAAAATAACATACTCACAGCTCGCTCACAATCACTGTTTACATTCCAAGTGCTTTACAACTGCATGTTTCAATAACCTTACAAGGACTTACACCTCTGTGGAAACAGAGCATTACAAAATGTCAAACTTGTTGCAAAACCGCTGATGAAATTGTGAATAAAATCATCTGTACTAAAATTTCACCAGAAGGATATGCTATACAAAAAAAAAAAAAACCAAAAAACTAAAGCATTCCTTCCCGGTGAATATTTCTTCATTGAAGAAAAAAAAATCAAATAATACAGCACTATTTTTTCCAGTTCTATTGTCAACTGTTATTTCACACACTTGAATTGCATTTCAGTTTACTGAAAGTTACAGAACAAAGTACATTTCAATGACTGGATTACTGTGTTATCACCACGACATCTGCATACAAGAATACAAGGATCTCCTCAAGTCATATGCATGGATTTGACTGCATGGCTCTCAGTTACATTCAGAAGACTTCTAGATTTTACAAACTCCAGACTTACATGAAAAAGGTATGTTCCCATTTTTGAAACAGTCAATATTCTGAAATTTTAAGAAAGATTTGGGACATGTAAGGTGAGTGAGATCATTCATGATAGCAGCTATGCTGCTGTTAATGAAAACTTTGCCCTTTCTCTGCTCATGCAGAGTGCTGAACACACATACCAAAGGAACTGTAAGCAGTCAGTAGCCCAGACACATCAAAACCCAGGACACTAAGCAAACAAAATCTTAATCATTTACCACACTTCTTGACTCCTTCAAACAGATTCTGATGATTTGCAAGTTCCCATCATCTTCACATTAGGCATATCTGAAGTACTTACACAAAGTAAATTAGGCAAGAGGTCACACTACTAGGCAGGACACATTCCCTGAAACTTCAGATGATACATTCCCAGACCCTGCCACCATATGAATTCCCCCTGGCTCCTCTTGCCCATCCTACTCCATGGTAATTTGCACTCACCTCTAGCCTCCTCCAACTTTTCACTTACTCAAACCTCTCTTACTAAAACTAAGCTATGACCAAAAAAAACCCAAAAAAACCAAAAATCAAAAACCAAACCAAAACAAAAAAAAAAACCAGGAGTAACTCAAAACTTTGTAAAAGAATATATTACATACAACACAACAAGCAAGTTCCTTGCTGCAGCACGTCTCTCTGAATGAACCAACTCCATAGGAGCACTCTTGAGTCAATTTGCTTTCTTAAAAAGAAAATAATTAACTGATACCTGCTAAAGAGAAGGAAAGCCTCCTTCAAGCTATGGAACACACACATCAGCATTAAATTGCTACTCTGCAAACTCCTTTGATCCAAACACAAATTCTGAAGAAAAAGAACCCCGCATTTCAAATTTATCTGAGGTTCAGTACACAGGTTACTGGAGTGCAGTACACAGATATTCCTGTATACATTGTATACTCCAAGGCAAGCTTTGCCAGCACTGTCTGACAAGAGACCTGGATTTTGCTAAGTTCCTACATTTGTTTGAGTGCAAGTACAGCAAATTTTAAAAACAATTACACAAAACAACAATAAGAAATAAAGTACGCATATTCTGATGACAAAATCTCTTCTGTAAGACAGTCCTTAAGACAGGCACTTTCTGCAGAGACCAAAAAGCAGTTTTCTTTCCTCAAATAAAGGAAAATGAAAACTTAACTTGACAGCAGCAGTGTAAAGCTGTGGTTAGTCAGTCTCCAAGTTCCCACATACACACCTGGTCCTCCATCACCTTTCATAAAATTATCAGTGGTAAGGAGGATGTAGCTCCTATGTAGATACAACTAGCTATGCTGTGTAAATAACAAGATCTATGTCTAAGGTGAATATTTTTGAAAACATGTCCCATGTTGCAATTATATGCTGTAATTTATTTATTTTTATTCACCTCAGCCTCACACAATCTCCATATGCAGGTGCATTTAACCATAGCACTCCAGCAACACAACTAGAGATTTATCTTATATGTCTGGAGCTAGTCACTTGGCCTCTCTGTTTCTCTCTTTCTCCATCTGTGATGCTTCACAGAAACCTTGAGAGGCTTAATTTATTATGCAGCCTGCCAAGTGCTTTGGAGAAGTATGTTACTAAAGCATTAAAACTGTTTGTTGGTTCTGAAAGAGTAAATCGTTAACCAAACTGAAATGAAACCAACAATATCCTTAAAAGGTGGCTGCACTTTTTAAATGCAGAAGTATCATATTTATCTTATTTGCCTTTATAGAAAAAAAGCCTCCATACTTTAGGTATTTTATTACATTAGGATATCAGGAGATCTGATTTTCTTCTGACCCTCCTTTCCGTCCATTTACTGTTACATTCCCAAAGGAGGTGATAAGCAGAGAAAAGCAAACCAGTAGTGCCAAATCAAAGTGACACATGCCCGGCCAGACTCACTGTCCAGAGGCCACAGGGAAAGATCTCTACTAAGGAATCAACAATGTTTAACTGACAGCAGATGTCAATGACAGGTCGCCTGTTCAGGGCAGGAAACAGTTCAGATGCTAATAAAGACAAGGGCAAACTGTTCCCAACACCTGCAAGACAATATACTGAATACTGACAGTAAACATATTTAAGCCCTAGACATCTTTCAAACCAGTTTCTCATGTGAAAGTTTTGTATCTATACAAACCTCAGGTACAGGCTTTTGCTCTTTTTCAATTGTTATTTTTACTGCAATATCACTGAAATAATTTTCAAGAAACCATTTCTGGCAAGTAAAGCAGTTCACCTAAAATACTGACAATGGACACAGACTGTCTTAAAATACCAGCTATATAAAATACAGACACATATCTACCAACTCCCAAACACTAGTTCCACTTCAGTGTTTATAATATATACTTTTATAGCTAAAACCAGTTAAAGAGGCAGCTGGAACATAATAAGAAACTCAAAAGAGAAACCAATAAATAATAGTATGATTTCTTGTAACTTTTAAGATTATTAAAATATGACTAGCCAAATAAGACAATCTCAAATGTATCACAGATTAAAATCAGTTTTCATTTAGGCAAAAGAGCCCCAGCACACTGTAAAACAGTTGTAATATTAGATCAAGAACATAAGTGATACCTTGAAAGAGAGTAATTTTGAATAACCACATACTTAACAAAAATATCTTGAAACCCAAGAGCAAACAGGATTCCAGAGAATTTTCTAGATATATGAATGGATGCGTACACATATGCATATATTCTTAGGAAATCTGCCTGCAGATTTTCAGCATATAGCAACACTCCAGTGCCATCCCTCACCTTAATTCAGCTAACTTTGCTGTGTGCTTTATGTCTTTTTCACACTGCAAATGTATATCTGTACTGCACTTTGCTGCTAGTGTATCCAGCACACAATTTAAAAGATGGCCTGATGCAACTGTCAGGATTCTGCACTACATCTCTGCATCCTTAAGCTCCCACATCAGCTCAAAATATTTAAACCACACACTTCCACATCCACAATGCAGAACCTATCCTGTCTGTAGCATCCTGAGGAGTCACTATGGTAAAAATAACATTTTTTCCCTCCTGACGGGTCAGCGTGGCTCTCTCTCAGCAGGTGACTGGCAGTAAGAAAGCAGAGTTTCAGTTCCATCAGATGCACAGAGATGGACATACTTCTCTTCTGGAGCCAGGACCCGACCTATGTGCCATATCAAGAATATAATGTTTAGCAAGTTAGCAGGCTTCTGCACATTTCAGGACAGGAACTCTTCTGTTATGACTGCTGCCATTCGTCTCTTGCAGAAGCAAGCAGTGACATTTTGGCAAGGGGAGTGGGGAAGAGAGGAAGGGCATTTTTGTAATCAATAGACATCAGATGGAAACACATGGCTCAAGATGCCTTGCCTTTTTGTAGGTAGGACACTGATAAAAAAAGCCAAGAAAATGCCCTGAATAGTTTGGTGCTGTCATGTGCTATATGAGGTTCTGAAGCTCTGCATCTTATTTCTTCTGAAGCAAGCACAATTTTCGTAAGATGACAGTCCTAATCCATTTAAACTTTGAGGCTGTGGCATGACAATGTAGAGCATGATTTTTTTCAACAAGTACTTTGTTCCTGTAGAAAGCAAATGAGAAGCAAGAAATTTGGTGCTCTTAACTTCCAGCCATAAGGAAAAGTAGCTCATAGGAAGGTGAAGCCTTGAGCTTTCTACAGCACCACTGAGGTTCCACACATCTTAAAGATCTTTATCCAACAGCAATAGTGATACAGATCTGACTAATACACAGCCCAGCAAACCACTGCCTTGGCTGGGCACATCCTGCCAGCAGAGTAACTTTATCTATTTCTTCCAATTTTTAATGAATCTCTCCCTCCTGCAGGGTTTCAAGCCTCCTTCTTGAATTCTTGCTTTCATATTAGAAATTACCCTTTTTAGTGCCTTAGGTCAAAGCAAATATCCTTTGTTGTTGTATTTGCCACAGTCCCAAATACAATTTACCTGAATGCAGGTATGGATTAAATGATGCTGGGAAGGTTAAGCAGACCAATCATCTGATTGATCTTAGCATGGCTGTTAGCATCCCGCAGCCTTGCAGCAGATCCTGACCTAACCCAAAATTTGTTGGGTAACAGGATATACCTATTGAGGAGACCATGACAAGATCCAAACATTCAGTCCAGCTCACTATACATGAAACATTAAAGGTGACTCCAAATGTAAACTTCTAAATATTTTGTGATTACTCAGCCAAGAACTGATGGATCAGATACCCATCAAGCTGTACAACATCGTCACAGGCAACAACAAGGAACTCAGGAAGACCCAGATTTCCTGAACCTTTAGAATTTCCTCATGGTATCACTAAAAGGCAGCACAGGATATGTGTGACCCTGTACACCCACAACCAGAAAAAGCCCACACGACGCTTCAAAGTTCACATGGCTCTACAATAGAACACACAGTAACACATAATTGAAGCAAACCTCATTGTCCAATTCACAGCTTGTTTTAGCCCTTCCAACTGCAGCAAAATCAAGACCAAAGTCTATTCCACAGTGCTGAAATTCCTTAGTTTTTGTTGAGTGTGTAAGCCCCAAACCCTGATAAAATTCAGTATTGCCTATTTTCTTTTTTTAGAACACCAATTCATGCTTTCTTTTTTTACAGTTTTTGGAGGCAGTAATACTGGTAAGGGAAAGAGGGTGAAGAATTTATAAACTTGAGATGCAGCACATTTGCTCTTCACTTATTCTGTACACAGTGCTTACAAGAGTTATAGGACCACTGGTGTTGGAAAAACCTCTGAAAGCAGGTTAAGTGCTCCCTTTAACCGCACAGCACAACATTTCCCATCTAAGTAGAATCTAACTTATATCAGCATTGATTTACCTTGCTGTCAGCATAACCAAGAAAAAAATGTGACACTTTCACTCATACTGGTGATGATTTTACAAAAAAGAGGCAAACTAAATGATACAAATACTATCCTTCAAACAACTCCTACTGTCTCTTTTGCAAAACTAGGATAAAATGAGTTCTTATACAATTCATTAGAAATTACAGAGCCTTTTACTCTACCACAAAGATTGACCTGTTATGTTCTCATAAATACATGGCCAAGAAGGCAGCATCAGGGGAAACCTGCTGACAAAGATTGTTTTGCTTTGCAAACAAAGTCAAAGATGGCATTTGGGTCCAGTTGCCAATTACCTGACCTTATGATGAGAAGGCACAAACGATCTGCAATGCTTCTGAAAAGGACAACAATTACACTGGTAAATGATTAAGTTATGCTTAGAATTAATGACTGGAGGGATATCAATGGTTTTGATTACCAGGAAAACAGAAAGTGAGATTGGAGAGCGTTACTTCCTCTTTCACCTGCTGTTAAAAGACAGTCCCTTCTCACTCACCACATTAGAAAGCTTCTTTTTGCTTTTATCACCACATTTTTCATATGAATTTATTTTTTTAACAAAAGCAGCAGTAAGAATGTATGAAATTTTAGGGAACAAAAATCTTCCTAATGTTCTGTACTGACTTCCTATGTTAAAACAGGCCATAGAATTTAATCATACCATTTTAGCCTCAAACCCAAGCCTTCTGGATGGCTAAAGCACTGTGTGCTTCCAGGGAAAGAACCAGGGCTTTATGTGAGTATTTTGTGCAACAGAGTCTACTACATCCCTTGATAAGCTTTTCCTATTTAATTGTATCATTAGAAAACTGCATCTTATTTCTAGTCTGAACTGATCTAGCTTCAGCTTTCAGCCACGAGAATCCCCTAATCTACCTGACAAAGAACCATCTAACTGTCAGATACCTTTGCCCTGTCTAAGTACTTATAGACTTATCAGGTAGCCTCTACTGTCTGTTGATAAACTAAATAGATTGAGCTTCTTAAATCTTCCATTCTAAAGCTGATTATCCAGGCCTCAAATTAATGTAGCTTTTTTCTGAACTCCTTCCAGTTTTTCCAACACCAGATGTGGACATGAGAACTGGGATACAACACTTTGGTAAAGCTGTATAAAACGCAGCAGCATTCACTTCCCCCACTCTCCCAGTCATGCACTTTCAGCCTCCTTCAAGACTGCTTTGCAAAATTAACACTTCAATTAATCAACCCTCAAAAGCAATTCTTCCATCTCTGCTTATGTTCTATCTAGTTCTTCCTGATACAAAAAATTCAGAATGGACCAAGACCAAGTTTACGTGTTTATTGTAAAGAAAAATATATATATTTTTAGCCCAAATTGCATAAGCTACAAGAACGATGAAATGTAAAATACAGGCACTGAATTTATACAAGAGAAAAACTGCAGAGAGAAAGATTACACTGCAATCATGTAATCGTTACCCAATTTAAAGCTCCCTCTTTAAACTACTATTTAATTCAATAAACTCAACATTTCCAGCCTATTTTGCACTATGGCATTCTGATGCTCACTTATATATTCACCTCTTGAGGTGCTGGGTGGTCACAGCAGGTTTTATTCTCAGCAAAATCCAGTGGGCACAACGAAAAATTGCTTCAGGCTAAAGCCAGCGTTCTTCCAGACAAAAGGCAGAGCTGCAGGCTAGTCATGGAGGATTTGCTAATGTCATAAATCTATCCATGTAGTGAAAATTACTTGCCAGTTATAATCTTCAATTATTACTGTATCACCAGCTAGTTCCCCTTCCTATCCTGGATGAAAAAGAAACCCGAGTAAAATCATGAAGTATTTAGGATGACCGTTTTCACAACACAACAAAAAGAAAACAGCCCAAAAAAAATCCAATTAGAGATTATAAGATCATATCCTATCATATCTGGTAAAGTCCATGGTCCTCACTGGTAGAGCGGGTGCAGAAAAGATGATGGTAATGTTTGCACAGCAAAGGAGCAAGCAATCTAGCTTTTGGTGCAGTAACATCAAATTCTGTCCTTAAGTAATTTAAAAATGATTGAAAAGCACCGTACTAGAATATGTGACTTGATAAAATATAGTAAATTACTATGGGTTTCTACTGCAGTAAGAGCAGACCTATTCTCATAAGTGTGGCTTGAGTAACTGTTCTTCGAGAGAAAGATAATCCCCAGCAATGTATTTTGAAGTATGTCAGTCCTTACTTTAATGTAAGTAAATGTAATGTAAGTAAAATTTGGTGTAATGTAAGTAAAGTAACGTAAGCAAAATTTGATGCCAATGGCAGCACTGACTTTTGAAAAACAATAAACAGAGTGCTAGTCAATAAAGCCTGCCACAATCTGTCATAGGGAAAGGTAATGTGCTCTGGTATTCTGCTTTTTCTCTTTCCTCTCCATAAATAAATACATTTTATGTACCTGTATTCTCTTTGTAATCTAGAAATAAGGCATTTTTCCTTTCCTTTTGAAATTGTTATGCAATAACATACTTCAGTGAGGACTGGATTCTACCCTATCAGTACAGAATAGCCTCTCAGTGTTCTTTCAGTTAATTCCAGTGCAGGTATGATTAGTCTTTCAGCAGCAGCAGCCATGTTTGCCCATCCTCTTTCAGGGACAAAAAATTTCTACACATAGGTGGTGGGACACCTTGGGCCTCTTTACAATGAGAGATGATCTAAAAACATCAGTAGTCAAATTGATTCTTCTTGTGACGACTTCTCATCCACTCATTCCCTCTGCCTTTCCTCACATTGACCTGAATCCTATTTCATACCCTTCCTCTGGATATACACACATTGTCCTGATTATTACTCAAAGCAGCTTCCATATAATGATTCTGAACACAGGGCAAGTCTCTCTCATAACCTCACAGTACTAAAATAAGCAAGCTCTGAAAAGCACTTGTTCTGTGTACTGTTTTCATAGCACACTATGCTTGCACATGGTATGTCAGAAATCTGCCTTGGAAAGCCCACATTCAAAGGGGTTCTCAAAAAAATCTAAACTTCAGAGAAATTTGGACACAACAGGCTCATTCTAAGGTTGATAGTTGAGAACAAGAGTCAAAACTGTTTAGAATTTTGCTTGCCACTTACCCTCCAAGCCTGTAATATACAAACAAACAGGCAGAAAAGAACTAATACAGAAGAAAGAGTATAAAAGAATGACAAATGTTGTTGCATACACAATGTGTTAGTCTCTCTTCACTTTTTGCCTAGTAGCAAAACTAGGGCACTATTCAAGAGAACAGATGAGGCTGAAGCCTAATAATAAAGGGAATGTTTAAGTATTTGGAGAATGGAGGTCATGTTTAGGGAACAGAGTTAAGAAAGATTAAGATTTATCTTTCAATATTTATGTTATTTCTGCAGTCTGGCAATTACAATCAGTTTTGCTTTCCAGCTCCTAGACAGTAAGACAATATTAGCAAAACAGGGAGAGTTTATTTTTACAAATGAACTGCTTTCACTAGAAATCTGTTCTGTATGCAACTTTCCTGTGTGCTATACTATCAGCTTTGGTGCCTCCTTCCTCCACATCAATTAATTATTCCCTACCTCCTTCAAATTCCTCCTTAAAATAGCTTACTGCATGAAATTTTTCAACATTCATAGACTGATTTTTGTCTTCACAACATACACTACTTATGGGTTTTGTCTGAAATGTATTGGAAGCTCTCAGAAATACAGACCATATCTTGCTGTTTTAAAGCTAACACATATATATTACATCATTTGAACACATATATGACACATTTCTTTAGTACTACTCCAAATACATGCTTAATTACAAGGAATTAAAAAAATCTCAAAACAAATGAAAAGCCTACAAGAACTCTCACAGAGGATACATTCTTACCTTCCAGGAAAGTGATAAAATTTTACAATACCTTTGATTTGCCAAGGAGCTTGGAAAACAAACAGTCAGAATAGTGACAGGTATCTTGAAAAGCTGGAAAGAATAATAAATGCCACAAAATAAAACTCGTAGCATTCTCTCCTTGAGCAATGCAATCGAGAATCATTTTTCTTGATGAGCAAGAAACCCAAAAATATGTAAAGCTGGATTACCTCTTTCAAAATTTAAATACCTAAAAGGCTTGGTACTGTTCACACCCAGTGTGTTGTGAGTTATGAGAGAAGATGAAGAAAACTTACACCAAGCACAGAATGTTCGAAGACTCTATTAAAAGCGCTATACACACAGCTCACCATAATTTCGAGAGCTGAAACATTTTTTCTCCCATTTCTCCTCATGTTTTTCCATAGCCATGCATCCAGTTTCTTAATATATTTGCCCAAGGTTCTCCAAGTCTTCTAAAAAGCCAAAAATACAGCAAAAGCATGAATACAATCAGAACCACAAAACTTCATGATAGTGCACAAAAGAAAAAAAACACCTGAGAGATCCTGAAGAGAAAATCTGAAGACTTTTTTCTTTCCCTGTATTCTCAGCACCTCTGCATGGTGACGTGTATAAGCTGCTGGGATGACAGAACATTGATAACATACAGGGACATGCAGAAAGTTGCTTGGGAAAGGCAGGCAAGGTAATGAATAAAGCCTTCCAAGTCAAAGAATCAGCTCAATGCTCTGCGCGTGAAGGAACAAATCTCTCCCACAGCATTTTCCTCTTCTTTAAACAGTTGTTTAGATCTACTAAAGAGATGTGAAAACCTGAGATTAACTTCTTAGACACTGAATGACATGAATGACAGCCATTCCATCTAACCCCTCTAAAATTACTGTCCTGCTTTCTCAGAGAAAAAAAAAGTGCTGTATCATAAAGCATGCCTGCCTGTAGCATGTAGACAGGAACAAGCTGCTTTGCCCTGCAAGACAAGCAAAAGCCATACAACCATGGTTTCTGCAGCACCGCGCCCAAGCTCTCACGATACACCCTGAGCAGTACGACATTACCCGGGGCCCAGTCCACGATAATGCAATCCCGTGGCCTTGTCTCAGCTCTGGAAGCAGGAAGCACAAGTCAGTTTCAGTATGTGACAGATCACATAGACATATTATCTACTTATGATGCACTGCAGGAAGGAACAGAACTACTACTTTCATGTCCATCATGCTATGCGATAGATATGACCATACACTCTCCTCTCTCCTTGAAGAGCTTTTTTTTCTTGTGATGGTTTTTGCTCTGCTTGCTAATACTAGGTCCAACTCCACCAATCCTGAACTCACGCTTGTCTTAAACATCCATTTTCTTTGCTATATTCTTGCCTGTCCTAGAATTTGCAGTGGAAAAGAGAACCAGTCTGAAAATGAGGTTATCACACATTTTCTCTCTCTCTCTCCCGCTGCTTACTAATCTGTGCCATTCCTCCAGTTGAGCTGAACCCACACCTGCAATTTCAGCCTTTTTTCTTCCTACTTTTGACTCACTCCTCAAACCTTTTCTTTTGTATCTATTTCTTTCTCGGCAATAGAATGCAAATATTTATTCCAAGAGAAAGCGAGAAAACATAATAACCATTTCACATTCTCCCTTCCCACTCTCTCTCTCCCTTTTAGCTCTCCCTTCTTCCTCGTACAATAGATGTAAAACACATCTGTCCCACTCTCATCAGCCCATACCTCACATCTCCTTTCTCCTCCTGCTCTGATAGAACAGCAGGACAGTCAGTCTTTTCTGCGTTTGGAAATTTTCTTCTCACTCCTTGATTCTGTAACTACATTACTCTTCCTGTCCTTCTTTCACATCTAAGCTTATTATGCTCTGTTTGATAACAAATTACACTTTTGTCTCTAACTTCAGCATGAGTTTCCTTCATCTTTGAAGAAAAAATTGTCCCTTGCAATACAGTAAAACTATTCTCACTAAAATGTCGAAAAACCTTTTACTATTGCAACATCACAAATTAATCATTTCCATCACCCATAACCCTTGTGCATTCTTCATAAAAATTAAATGTCTTTCTCCTTTTAAAGCTCTGTTTCTGACTTCCATTACTCTCCCCTTTCCTACTGCCCATCCTTCCTGTACCAATCCCCTCACAGAGTACTGGTAGGCTCCTTAGTCTTCCTTTGTCTTCTAACAGGTCTCCATTGAGCTGTATCTTTTGCTGCTACTCTTATGTCTGAGAATTTTACATTCAGTTCCTGAGAACAGTCTCAAATACAGTAGACTTACACCTAAATGAAATCTCATTCTATCTGACACCTCTTGCCACTGAGTAGCTGTTAGCTTCAGCTTGATACAGCCAGAATGGAGTTTAGATCTCACAACTCCTACCCTCTTTTCTCCACCTCCTCTCTTGATCACCCTGGACAGCACAATCAACTTGTCTATCATTCAGATATAAAATACTATGATAAACGACTATGTCATCTTTGCCAGTAGCTTCTCTCTTAAACCGCTCATTCAGGTTACATACACATCTGAATGATTCTTCCTGGGCATCCCTAGGACAAAGTCTGCTGCAAACATCTTCAGAGCTAAAGGTTTGTCTGGGGATTCACCTCACATTAGTTGTATTTTCTTACTTTTCATGTTGACAAACATTATCCTGCTTGTTCACACTGTTCCAAAAGTTCCTTCTTCTATACTGTCATACTGTTTTACCCTCTGCATCCTTCTACGCACAATCCTCCATTCTAAATGTAAATAGAGAACAACTCATCTTTGCTTTCCAGGCTCCTCTGTCTTATGTACACTAAACTGTCCATATCCTACTTGCTGTCACACCATTTGCTCACATTTCTAGTTGGTTCACGTTGTCAGTATCCACTTACAAAGCTTTTAACAACCAGCCTGTATTTTCATTCAGGCCAATTTCCATACCTGAGTAATGAAAGGTAGAATTCTTCTGAGTAAGAATACCTTCTAAGCTCTTGCAAAATTACTTCACTGCCATCCAAATATCACCTTAAAGCTTTCCTTGCTATGGTTCTAAGAAAGTCACTTTAGTTTAGGCTAAAGTCAACCATCTATCACATTGAGCAATTAAGTGCTTTTGTTTGTCAATATTAAAACTCCTGCTTCGTCATACATTAAAAAATGAGTTCTCTGCAGCACAATTTCACAACACACACAAGCACACACCCTTCCTCCCTTTGCTGGTACCCTGCAGAGTAGCATCTAGTGCCTGATAGGGCTGCTAGGTATTAGGATCATGCAAATAATACTGCCTCCCTACTCAATGCAGTAACAGATCAATTACTTATATTCTTCCAGATCATTGTCCTCAGACTATCTCCATTATCAGACCCAAACAAATAAGGTTTTGGTTTGGTCAGTGTTTGCTGTGGTGGCATGGGTGCAACAAACTTTTCAGATATAAATCATCATATCATCCTGTCTCAGTAAGACATAACTAAGAGCAGCTTAATAAAACAACTGAATATGTTATCACATGATAATCTACCTAATCTAGACAATCACAAATGGCCAGCCTGAAAGCCACCTGAGGACAGGATACTTATCAGAGATTAAAAGTGAACACACATAATGATTTACATTTCTTTAAATCTCAGCTTCCATTCTGACCATTTCAGCTCAAAATGATGACAAGCTCAAGTCACCTTATTCTGTTACTGAAGAGGTCCAGTCCCATCCTCTTTTGTCTTGCTAGAGAAGAGAATCCAGCAAACTTCTTAACAACTACTGATATGACATTAGCAGTGTTCAATCCAAATATAACTTTAAATTCCCAGACTCTGCCTGCCCCCTATGTCTAGTCCCCTGCAGTAGGAAAAGGAAGAGAAAGAATGACTGAACAGAAAACATAAAACACTGTATAATAGAAACAAATATAAACAAAATAAAGAACATAAAGATCACACAGAATCAAACCCCACAAACTCTTGCCCTTTGCCTGTCATTCCTATGTCTTGATGCTACTTCATCAGTCACTCTTGTGTCTCTTCTGCTGAACACCTGCTCCCAGGGAACGGAAAGGGAAGCCAGCCTAACCCCCTGTGTACCACACACAGCTCTGTCACAATACAACTGCTTCCGTTTTACAGATGATTCAGGAGGGGCCTGTGGACTAAGTGAAACTGCACTAGACAGATACTGGAACCAGCAGTTGTGCAGAACCTGGAACTTCTGTCAGTAAGTTCTTTGCTACTTCTGGCTGATGCTCTTTCTGATCTGGGATAACACACCCCTTCTTTTTTTGCCAAACAGCACACACTTTGTAAATACATGAAGACAGAAAGCAAGAAGCTGGAAGACCAAATAACTGTAATTCTAATAACTGTCAAGAAAACAGAGAGACAGGAATAGTGTTGGGCTTAAGCACTGTATTATTAATACAACTTAGTAAAATATGAAATGAAATTACTGAATGATAAGCAAAACATTTCAGAAATGAGGAAGACATTTCTATAAGTACAAGACCAAGAGCAATCAGAAAGCTCATTTCCCCAGCAACATTAGTGGCTTTCAGGCACAACTTTTAATAAGCCATACAAAAACTTGTGACAAAACCAGTCCCTTAAAATCAACCATAGAATGGGACAGAGAAGAGAAATTGAGAGAAATTATTCATGCCATAGTTGGTTTTCCTCTGTTCCATATCAGTTTCAAGTAGCTGTGCTGGATTCTTCCTTCAAATTGAGTCAGCTTAGTCAGCTGCATAGCACTGTGATAAAAAACTGGGCCATTTTTACTCTCATGGCATCTATCCTTCTCATCCAGCAGGAGAACCACCAAAGATTTCTTGCTATAGACTTGCTAATAGACCTCTGTCAAACACCCTTACTATGTCAGACAACATTTGCCAAGGGTTTTTCTTGCATATTAATTACTTAAAGACACTAGCTTCGCCTGGCATCCTGCACCATTAATGCCTCAATCAGCTTTTTCAAAGACAAGCTGAAGAACTTCTGCACCAAGTCGAACTTGGGAGACAGAAGGATCCAATAACTTAATCCATGCCCATACAAACCAAAAATCTTTCTTGCTAGTTATTCCAAAATCACTCTTAATAATGAATAGTCATGGCATTCAGATAAACTTATATTTGAGTTAGCTTTTTAAGAAACACTCACAGCAACAATACTATTTTTACTGAAGGTGATCTTTCTTAGTAATGCATGCAATGGCTATCAGAAACTTTGACTTTCAGAAACTTATGTTTTCTGCCTACAGGACTGCTGAGATTCACGACTTCAAATGTAATTTGAAATGTTTTCCATAGGATCTGCCACTGCTTTAATCTCATTCATACACCTCAGCCTTGGTTAAATGGCTAGTATTTTTTTGCCCAAAGGTAAAACAGAACCTGATAACATCCTAATTTTTAATTAACTAGAAAAAAAGGCCTATTTCAAAGAAATTACTCCATTTTACAATGGAAATGGTTCAGCTCTTATGTAGTCTCTTTTTAACACACAGAAATCTATATTTCATCTATTATAAACTATTACCTACCTACAGAGGCAGATCAACAAGAAGACACATGTATTTTTATATCTAAATCAAAATTAGATACACAAAGTCATTTACTTTCTGCAGTGACAGCAGGGCTTGGTGTACCCTCTAGTAAACACATAAACTTCTCTTGTTCTCAAGTCTGGTTATAAATTACAAGTAGTAGAAGGAATGTCAGAGACAGATCCTTAGTGACAGTGCTGGCAGTTGACAGGGAATCACACATGGTTTACCCACACATAATCAAAAAAAGGTACCTTAAACAACAGGAGATCTAACCTCTTCAGAACAACTGTTGCACAAATAATGCATTTCATCAAGATATGTGCACCTAACAAAACCAGATTTTTTAATGAAGTCATTTACAGCACAATAGTTTTAGGTACATATCCAAAAACATCAAAATCTTGATTCAAAACACAGAATGTCTGATCAGAGAGCCTTACCACTACTCCACTCCTTTCATCCAGTGTGTGGGATGAAGAACTAAAGGACAGGTTTCAGAAAATAACTATGTAACTATGAAGATAAACTACAATTCTGACTAAATTTTCTGGGTGCTATCATACATAATGTTTCATTCTTCCTCTGTCATCATTCCTTGAAACACATTAAATGAGGTGACAGCCATAACCAGGAGACATGCCACCCCCTTGCAGAAGCTGTCCATATAAGAAAAAAATAAAAATATCAGAGCCAGATATCATACATAGAACTGATCAGTCACTTATACACCAGAATGCACACCAGAATTCAATCCCACTGTCATTTCTCATCCTAAACAAAGACCCCATGGGGACCTCTGCTTACTGTTCTTATTCCCAGTAAAAAGATCAGAATGGTAAGAAAAAGTTTTTCTTGAAAACACCACAGTTCTGTGTCCTGCCAACTCTCAGTTCTTTCATCCATCAAGCACCCCGGAATATTACATCTGTTTAAGAATCAGTATCTCTGGAAGACTATTTTAGCTTACAGAGAAGAGACAGACAATTATACAACATTCAACCCTCTCTTTTACCCACTGCAAAACCAAAACTGACCTCAAATCACCAACTATGGTGGTCTAAATCCAAGAACCTCACTTCTTTCTTTTGCAGTATGTGTTTACAACCTTGTTATAATTTTCTTTCCCTCTCAGCCCATTCTAACATTCTCTACCACCACAAAAAGGTGGAAGATGAAGGCAAAGTAAGTAAAACGAGAATGTTTTTATTCTCTTTTGTTTGGTGTGTTTTTAAAGGAGACAAATAGCACCACAGGCAAATCACTAATAAACAAAAAATAAATAATAATTAAATAAAAGTTAACTCCAACCTCTATGCTTACATTAACCAGCTGTTTTTGTCTTCTCTTTTTTCACAATCTCCCCATAATAATTTTAGTTCTCTTCCTCTTGCTTTTCATAAAGTAGAATGTCATATCCTTTTTCCCTCTATAGAAGTGTTCCTCCTTAACTTCTTATTTTTCCAATAAGAATGATAAAATCATCAAGATATTTTTCTGAAGAATTAAAAAGATACTGAAAGCAAGACTAACCAGTATCCCTTTTTGTTCTTATGTTGCCAAAGGATTTATCAAAAAATTTTCCATCAGATATTTGTGTGGGAAGTCAAAATAGGAAAAAATATACTGTAACCAATTATCCAATAGATTTAAAACTCCAGTTTGCATGTGCAATCATAAAGTAAAATGGTCAAGCTTGGGGTGGAACACAAAATCAGAAAAACAATTAGAACTTTTTACATAACATTCTTAATGTCAAACAATAATGAATCACTATGATTAGTGAAAAGATTACCTAAGACAAAACACACACATCATCAGATTGAAACTTCAATAATACAAACCCACTGAACTGGGAAACTGAAGTTGACTATGACACCAAGTACCCAGACACAGACCTAAATCCCATAGGTCATATTTAACAGTGCTGTAATTCACAAAGATTCAAAGGATATCTTTTGCTCCTTTACAGCCTGTGTCTACCTACAAACACTCATAGCAATCAATGCTTGTATTAATAAATGGTTTAGTAATGTGCAAGTTCTGTACACGAAACCAAAAAAAATTCCATTCTTCCATTATTTTCTCAGATATTGTACAAAGTAAAACATAAGCCTCCAAAATTAATCTCTAATCATCTACAGGTTATGGCTCTTAATAACAGAACACTGTACCTGCCTCAGGCACACAGTAACTGTGATATTTTACAGAACACAAACTCTCAAATACAGGCTTCTTTTACTATGCCTGCTATCTGCAAGAAAATCTTCAATTCTTCAAATATGCCATTCAACCTTTTAAAATTCAACATAAATTCTAAATGCTGCTCTAATTCTGATAACCCCTCTTTTAGCTAAGCCGGTTGCTTGGTAGTGATTTGTCAGATAAGTTACACAATACTGTTTCTGTTTCCTGATTAGATAAGCAGATAAGTTTTGGGGTTTCTTTTCTGGCACAAACATTTATGTACAAAATTTCTCATTTTCTGTGAACACTTGGAACTTTGTAATCCCCTCTCTACAAATCCACATGCCAGTAAAAGTCAACCATGGACAGAACGCACTTGCTATAGGAAAACTCAGAGTTAAGTGTCAGCATGCAAAAAGCAATTCTGTGTAGAAAACTGAACAAACGTTCAGGAAATTTCTCTCCCTCTATGCTGCCTACATATACACTGCAGAATAAAGGAAAGCAGTGAACAATACTTCTGTGTCTTTACTTTTACCCTTAAGATAGGACACAGGGGGCACATGGCCTTGGTGCATCTCTCGCATTACAGAAATGAACAGCATGGTCAGACTGTGAGCCCTCTGCTCAGGGATGCAAGTAGCAACCCCTTGGGCAGGCAGAGACTTGGCAGGCAGTGTTCCTACCCCCCACCTCCAGGAAATGCTGCCTCCCACGTCCCCTCCTGGGCCAAAGCAAGGAAGAAGAGCAGCCCACCACTCTAAACACACATGGTACACAACCAGAAAGGAGGCAGCGAAGCAGGGATCAAGCTAATTGGAAGCACTTTTTGCCACCTAACATGATTGTTTTTCTACAAAACCAAAGTGAAACACCTTGTCAAGGTCTGAAAACCAACATATTCCCACTCTTTAGCTTCCACCATGCTCTGCACACAGTTTCACTCATCTAAAAAGCCTTCTTGCTGAACTGCTTACAAAGGAATGGCTGCATAAATCTGGTCACATCAACTAAAGATGATGAAGTGCAGACAAATGTGAGAAGAAGCACAGAGATATCAGGTTTTACACTATCTTTATCAAACAGGACAGTAATTTTTGATACTTAAAATCCTGTCTGTCTGTTGCCCCTGGTTACTTGATACAAGTAGGTTACAAGTAACATTTGATTTTTCTAAGACACCACTTACAATCTCCTGGCACCACAGATGCCATTAAAAAGGTCTACTCAAGTTGGTAAGATCATAAAAAAGAGGAGTTGGGTTTTGTTTTCAGACCTATCATAACCACAACTATCATCTATGAACAAAGCAGGCAAAAAAATTCTACGTCACACAACATGTGAGCAAGGTCAAAGCACAAGCATTTCTGCAAATACACGAGAAATGTTTCCTGCAGACCAATCTAACTCTTGAAATTTTCCCACCTTTATTAATAAGGACTGTTGGGCCCAAGGAAGATTTACAGTGGGTGTTCAGACACATAGATGGGTGTGGTGAAAACACCTGTATTAACAGACTGCCTAAGTGAATATAGTAGAAATATTTCGATACATACTAATTTAATCAAACTTCATGGAACTTTTAAGTGATCTAACACAAGTTACTACTTGAAAGCAATAACATCCCTAAGGCTTTTTATTTTCTAAATATAACAGTCAATTTTGGTTTTTTTCTACACAGTATTATGACATAAGTACTACAAAACCCAGTAAGTGCTTCACACCTGTCATGATCATAATGTCAGCAATGACATTATGCTTTATTTGGAAGTAATTTTTCTGAATAGTGAGTTTAAATAGAGCTCCTTTGATGGAGTCTCTGACCCCCCCCAAAAAACCAAACAAGACTAGAACTGATAACTTAAACTGAATCTTTCTAGGAAACAATTTGCATATTATGTATAACTAAGGAGTAGAGATGCTTCAATCTTTATGTCCCATGCTTATAACAGGAATTTGTGTTCAAGGACTTGTGTGCACAAAACATTTTATCTCAACAAACTGAGCTCCTTATAAAGGCACAGCTGAAGCAGCAAAATTTTTGTTCAATTATTTTTGAATCAACATTACTGATAGATGTACAGAGCCTTGAACCTTTTACCTACAAATAACTACATGAAAATCCCAGTTCTGCTGCTAACTTATCTTTGGGCTGACAAAATAGAGAGGTTCAGGCACGTAAGAATCAAGATAGGAACACAATCAAGCTTGGCATCTCCGTAAAGGTTTTTCAAAAAGGAAGTTTTATGGTATTTTGAATAACTTTAATGTGTACTCCATGCAATTTTATAGTTTATCACACAAATCTACATTACTCATTAATTCACTCTTTTTTCAAGAGCTTGTTTAGAAAACATAAGATTCCTTTGAGCTGCCAAGATGCTCAAAATCGAACGCACGTGTAATGACAACTGTAATGTAATGAGAAACTTAACATCATTTCAGAATATATTTTATGGCATTACAGGTAATAGCGGGATTTCTCTCAGCATGAGTAAGTCACACCAAAGTTTCACTATGATGGGATCGTTCATTATGAACTGACTTCCCAGTAAGTATTTCCCAAGACAGAGAGGCTGTGTACGTAAAGCTTTCTTAACGAAACAGAAACAAAAACAAAGCTGCTTGAAAAAGCATCCTGAACTATTTCACTAGTTGCATTGCCTCAACATGATGTTAATGACACGCATCACAAGCAAAATGTTTCTCTTCTCACAGCTGACAGAGCTGCGACAGGCATATTGGCAAATACCACTAACCTGGAGATTGCCTGTTCACACAACAAGGTACCAGAAGAACTTATGGCCAAAATGACTAATTTTATTTGGTTTTGCATAATATGCATGGGTTAGTGTGACCTAAGATAATATTTGATGCTGGCTGTTTAGCTGCCTGTAGGTCACACTCAGCAGTGCTAACGATGAATAAAATGTGATTTGAGCTAAAGTGAATGAACTCAAAGATTGTAACAAACCCTTTCTCACTGCAAGGGAAAACATCTCCACTAAGTCGCTAATAATAATATAACGTTTAAAGTTTATATGCTTATCTTCACATGAGCAACTGGAATGTTGCACCAAGGGACAGGGTCCACAAAAAAATCCAATATGGCCACTGATGTGTAGTTGTCTTTTGCCTCAAAATTGTGTTATCTTTTACCACGTCTGTCAGTTGCATGTATACACCTGTTATACCCTTACTTCAAAAGAAGTTGACACAGTGACAGTCATCTGCATGTATCCAACCCTGAAACGTTCTTCACGGCAGAGAAATCCATATGCTATCAGACCACCCTGTCAAGGCCAAACCACATTCATTCACAACCACCAAGAGACAGACAGGTAGAGAGGTGTGCCAGCACTATCCACTTACCTTCTTTATTAAGCCTCATAACCTCCCTGCTCTTTCCACCCTCCTTTCCAGTCTCTTCCAGATCTACACCTGCAGAAGAGAAGCAGAGTCAGGAAGCACCGAGGGCCCTGAGGTGTGCATTTATTGTTTGGCGAGGGGAGGAGGAGAGGTGAGGAGGTGAGCAGTGTTTCTATTTGCAACAGCAAAAGCACAATGGTCGGAGCATCTGCCAGGGAGCGGAACCGCCGGGCCCCCCGCGGCAGCACCCTCGCGCCCCCCCTCCCCGCCCGCGGCATCCTCCGGCCCCTCCGCGCATCCTCCCCCTCGCCCCCTTCCCCCACCGCG
>WBNO01018278.1:93635-154612 GCA_013400575.1 Peucedramus taeniatus
TGCGCCTCAGGGCTGCGCGCCCCGCGTCTCGCAGCGCCCGCAGTAAGTCCCTGGGACGGGCTCTCGGTAGCTGCGGCACGGCCGCTCCGCGCTCCAGCGCGGCCGCGAACCGGACCCGGAGTGCGGGGCTGGGGCTCCCCCGCTCCCCTGCTTCCAGCTGCGCTCCTATGGATCACCTACAGCCACAGCCACAGCCATTTTGTTGTCCAAATACTGCCTGATCTGTAGTAGGCTTCGTTCGTCTGCAAATGGGATTTTTCTCGTTTTGGTGTTCTAGGCTACGCTACAGCAGCTCTGAACTCGCAGGTCCGGCTACTCTCAAACAATACCGAGGTTTTCATCTCGCTCTACATAACCTGTGGGACGTAAATGCTTTTAATTTAGGATAGTGTCATTTTTGCTTATTTCACCATTGAGGTAAGAATAGAAAATAACCGTGAACATTTTTATACTCGATATACCTGCTCTGGATTAGGAGTGTCAGCATAAGCCTGTTGCTTCAGCTCACACATCTTAAATCAAATACAAACGCTCCCAGTGAAGGACTTGGTTTTATTTAAGCAGCCTCACATATCCCTCACGTAGTGTCTTTCATACAGCTCTTCAGCCCCATTAGGGGTGGTGATGACTGAAGTTAATGGTTCAACAGACACTTCTCACAGTGGTGATGTGAGCTTTGCTTGGTCCCATCCTCATCCTGCATCTTTTCCCAGACACTTGTTCCCTTTTTGCTGGTTCAAACCATTGTGAGGCAATACTGAAGCAGAACATGGAATTAATGTGGACTCAAAAAAAACCCCAAAAAAACCCCAAACCCAAAATAAAAACAAAACCAAACAAACATAAAACCTACCAAAACATTTCAGGCCTGCTCAGAAGTTGGAGCTTCTCTTCTGTGGCCAGAGGAGTTGGTGATTTCAGCACTGTGCCTGTCGCAAGGTATATGGTGCTGCAGTCTAGAATGGATTTAAATGAATTTCCCACAACTTCATTAAGACTAAGCTCTTTGCAGTGCTAAAATGGATAAAGATTTGAGGCAAAGGACAGACACTCTTTGCCTTATGTACACTGTCAACACACTCCACCTCTTCCAAAATGTAGCTGGAATATGCAGGTCCCATCCCTAATACCCAGAGGTGAGCCTGAACGCTTTCATTCCGCATGGCCTAGCCAGGGTGCCTCCAGTCAAGTAAATATTAACTACAAGAAACTTCAGTAACATTGTCAAAGAAGCAGAAAGTTCACCAAAATACCCTTCAAATAAAACCAGGCAACTGCAGCAGGCTTGTTAGCAACCATCATGAAGCAGACATAGGATGCATGACCTTTCATAGACTACACAGGGAATTTCCAGAAGCAGGAAGGATAGTTGTGATGTAATACAAAGCCCTGGCAAGATATATTTAGGAATATTATGTGCAGTTCTATCCACCAGTTTAAATTAGTCTTCCTACAAAAAAAAAAAAAAAAGTGTGGAGAGGGTTATAAGAAAGATCAGAGGAATTAAGATTCTATCATTTGAGGAGAGTTTTACTTAGTCTAACAAAATTCAGCTGGTAGTGAATATGTTTGATGTTTTTAATTATAAGGACACATAATTCCTTCCACATCAATGAAGAAGAAAAAAAGAATAGACATAAATTGCTTATGTTGAGGTTGAAAACTCTGCCCACTATACTGAAAAACTCTTTGGTCAGGGATAGCAAGATGGAATTCCTTAGCAGGAATGATAAATGACATTAATTTAATAGTCAACCATGTTTGACACTTGTGTTCAAATTCACTGCAAGATAGTTGAGCAAATGTCTTGACAGTGGCCAAATAGTCTCATAATTAGAGAAGTTAAAGCTTATACCATAACACTGGTGTGATTACCCAAAATGTGGATCTGGAGAGAAGATGCAAAAGAAAGGCATGTGAGCACCCAGGAAATCCCCATTGATGAAAACCAACATTAGATTTCAGGGAAGTATGGATAGCCAAATGTCCAACTAATATTAAACACTACCACAGGATGCACAAGTAGTAAAGCAATTCCTAACCATAAAACAGAAAAAAAGGGAGGGGTAAAGTATTTAATACAAGCTGCCTCAAACCAAGGAAAAAAAAAAAAAAAAAAAAAAAAAAAAAAAAGGAAGAAACTTTCCAGCTCTAACACATGGCACTGATCTACATGCTGCTTACCATGACACACTACAGACAGTCTAGGTTCTTAACAGAAACAGACCATATGAAGGAAAATTAGCATAAAATCAAAGATTCAAGATGTACCAATTCCTTCCTAAAAAGAAACAATCCAGTGACAGTTTAAGAGAAAGGTTTCCAAAGCCCTCCCCAGGGAATTTCTCCTCCCTACCATATGTATTCAAGAACAACATTATCATTAAACAAATGGTTCCACAATCAGAATCATGGGATCATTTAGGTTGCAAAAGACCCAACCATTGACCCTAATTCCATCACTGAAACATGTCCCTAACTGACACATCTACACATATGCCCAGCTTTCCTGTGATCAGCATCTTTTGTTTAAAGAGTGTGAGTTCTGCTTTGATTACATCTATGCTGCCTCTATGATCTGCACCAAGAAATAACACAATCCCTGAGCAAACCAGCCTTTGGTTTGTCTCCATTGTCTTGTAGGGTGCAAGTCCTGAAGCTGCAGAAAAGTATCCTCACTTCTGCACCAGGACTTCTCCTCAAGAACACCTTCTATTTCACTCCACATTGGTGTCAAATAACCATGTATGTTGCATGGACAGCTGTGATTGTGCTCCAGAGTCTTAGAGCAAAATAGGAAGAGAACTGGTCTGACATCCTATAAGTTTTCCCATAGTTAGGAATATATGTCATGCTGTCTTGTGAATGTGAGCTTGAGCTGCAGCTTTACTGTAGACAGATCATGCAGATGGTTTCTTCTTCCCTTCTCCTGGCATCTACTTTCACAAAATTCATAGAAAGGCAAACCTATTTAAGACTTTCGTTCCTCTTTCAGATTTGTTTTCATTAATCAATTGGGCCAAAATTGGGTGGAGAGGGAAAAAAGTGAGGGAGAGTCACAAACATGGTGACAGAAGACTTATTTCCTTAGGAAAATAGTAAAAAAAATTGCACATGAAAGTGCAGATTAAACAGCCTCTGTTTTTTTTCCACCTGCTCACCAATACAGAAATTTAATTCTTCTGTGACTTTGAACAAGTCACTCTGCCACAGAAAAATAATTAAGTCAGTCAGGAAAGGTCCTTCTTTCCCTCCCTGGTCCCTGAGGATTCTTTAATTTCAATTGCCAAGCAGAAGCTTCATTTTCTATGTGATTTTTCAGAATTCAAGGTAATGCAACCTTGATTTTGGTTGCAGTTTCTAGATACTAGAGTGATCCAATCATAACATGGTATTAAAAAAGTAAACTATAAGCAAATTATAGCCTTTTATTAATAAATTGCAAAATACAGATAAACCTCAACTCTAATATTTTTAATCCATATATCATTGGTCTTTTAATAAGATGATCTCCAAATGCAACCTTTTTTGCCAAGTAACCAAAAGATAAAAATCGTGTGTTCCTATACCTACTTATTATAATTATATTTAAAGGCTTGGGCTTTACAAATACACAGTAAAAGTTATGACATTAGAAGAGATCCAAAGCTGCATACCAATCTTTGGCTTATTTGGAGACCAATCCAACATTTTTGTATAATTTTTAGGATCTGAATGTGAAGACATGACAAACTAAAACAGCAGTTCTCACATGTGGCTATCAGGAACATCACATGTAGTCACCATGCACAAATAAATAATGACACAATTTGATTTCAACTGTACTGTCATACACTGAGAAAATATCCTGAGAGTGCTGAGGGTGCATGTGTAGTCACAACAACAACAACAACATCACGAATACCTGGCAATACATGCACCAGATGGCTTCAAACTGGCTAGGAAAAGTATAAAAAACCAGCTGTATAAGGCCTCAATATCATAACAAGATTATAAACATCTGATGCTTGTAACAAAGTCATGATTTAAGCAGTTTGGCAGGAGATTCATAAATACTTCCCAGGATCCTGTTGTGCAATGGATTTACCACAATGGTGGTTTTGTCTTACATTGCAGAAATTATTACATAGCAGACAGTTTTATGAACCCAGGTATCTGCTTTGGTGGAAATGGAGCAGTAAGTGAATCACAAGATTTTCTTAGAAATAGTGATGGAGTTTGCATAAGAAAAGCACCAGCAAAGTAGCTGGCTGTCAGTCACAGGGGTGCAGAAATTTTAACCCTTCAGCATTTTGAGGAGTGCAAAACTTAACTTGTATGTTCACTTGTGTGCAAACTATTTTTATGGTGGACTTTTACACTTGTGCTAATTTTAAACCTGTAGATTATCTATTTGCAGTCATCTATTTGCAGTCTCTCTTTCCACAGTGGATAAATGAAGTTTCTATTTAATGCTACAGCAAAACCCCAGGTTATTAGAAATGTTTGTATTGAGAAGGTACAAAATCCACCAAACGGATAGTCCTGCATTTCTTCATTAAAATAGATTCTGAAACTTTTTTTTAATACAGTGTAATATTCTAGTATGCTATGTAATAATTAGAGCAGCTGAATTCATTAAATAAACAGGATACTTTAAAAAAAGTCCTATATCTAGCTTTCTGCAAAAAGATGTGTACAGGATGCCCATTAAAACAACTCAGGAGTTAGCAAGCCAAATGTAGAAGCCACTAAGAGCCAGTCTCTGGCCAAAAGTGTAGTCCCTGTACTATTTCTGATCTCTTTGTAATTTCAGAAGGTGTCTCAAACACTGTGTGAGTACCATCATAGCAGACTTCAGCTAGAAAACTGTATTAAATAGACATTTATAGCAGGGAAATCTATTTTTAATGTCCTCTGAAATAACACAAGAAAAAAATCTGAATTATGCTTTCGGTTCCATCTTAGCCAAAGAAACTAGCACTTAAAAAAACCCAGAAAAAATGAAGAACTGAAGAAGAAATTGAAAGTGAGATACTCTTGAATCTCAACAAAAACATGTTTCTCAAAAAAAGGTTGCAAATTGCTTCGCACAAAACAAAGTAATGATTGAAACACTGCAGCAGCTCTAATCAGATGAAATGGGAAATGTAAAGAGAGGTGCACCACACAGGTTTATGAGCAGACAATGCACAATTAGGTAACTTTCTACATTGAACTCTGCCAAGTTTAAAGAAGAAATTATACCGAAAATAAGGCTATGAACTAGCAATGAAAATCAACAGTTACTGCACATTTCAAACCCAAGAGAGTTATGCAAGCACTGTGAAAAAAATTGCACATCCTTTTACTCCAGTGCCTAAACAATTTTTCTCACGTGTTGGTTGTTATCTAAGTGCATTAACCTACTACTGCACTGTCTTTTCCAGAGGATAAGTTTTTTTCTCTACTTTATTACCCTTGCTGGAGTGTTTGTGATACCAAGGCTAGCAATGGTAACTATCAGTGTACTGTTGGCTGTCTCCGTGCAGTTGCAGGCATGGCATCCTCACTGAACACCAGGACTTGCTGATTGCTTCAGGGAAGCGAAACCATTTCTTTTTTTTTCCCTGCAATTGTTTCAGGTTTCAGCCAGGAGCCTCTGAGAATTCAGTTTCTGACCCATGTCAGTTGCCAGTATTTTCTCCCCTTGGAAAATACTTCCTGTATCCTGACCTCCACCAAACACCTGAACATCCCATAGTAGTGCCATAGTATAACTTGTATGAAACATGGATCTCAAACTCCTTTCTTAAAACACACTGCCCAGGGTCCCTGATCCAACACTTCATCAGCTGCTCTTGTGGAAAGAAACTGAGGATTAGACGAGGTCAGAGGAGTGCATTCACTGAAGAAGAGTGACAACTAATGTGTATGTTTTGGAAATTGGAAGACATGAATTACAGGTCAAAGAGTACTTGGCAGGCTAAAATTCAGTTTGCTTGTATTGACAGGTACGCAGGAAAGATCACAGACAAATTGTTGGAGAACATCGTCACTGCATGTTTTGTACTGCTTCTTAAAATTATTAAACATATCTAGCACTGGTGCTGCAAATCACTTGTATTATACTTACTAAATATTCATCAGTTTTGTTTGTTGTTTGGTTTGTTGTTTTTTTTTCTTTTTTTAATTGGAAAGAAGTTTTTTTGTAAATAATAGTAACAATAATATTCTCAAAGGCCATATCCAGATTTTAGAGGAAGGCTCTTAACTGTCCATTTGGGACAGAAAGGAAGAAACTTGTAAGAGTTCCCTGTATTTTTGAAAGACAGAGCAAAGTTCTTTAGATTTTGAGTTATAAAACCTCTTGGTGATGGAGATTACCTTGCCTCAGTATGAAGGCTGCTTTCAAATACTGTGCTGCTTTCCTGTGCTTTGCTCTCCCACAATGCCCATGTGAATAACCAAAACCACAAAACATGAGTCCCCAAAGATCTTCACACATTTCTCGTGAGGTAGGCATAGAAATATTCTTTCATTAAAAATTAAGTTTGCCCTGATGAATAATGTATATTATAACTTTCCATTCAGCAGTCACGTTTGCGTGTGTTGGCAGCACACAACAGCAGCTTCCTGCCTTTCCCTCATTGCATTGTAGCCAATTTTCTCCTGTTCTTTCTCAACACAGATGCCATATTTGTCCTGTTTCTATCCCTCCTTCTCCCAAACGCTACCCTTTTCTGAATTTTGTTCCCACTTTTCTGTCACTTTACTCTAACCCTGCATGGTGTGTTTTCATCTCCTGCCAGGTTACTCCACTGAAACACCAGTTTGGGGCCTGTTTTTCCCTCTCAGCTACCCTCCCACTTGGGCCCAGCTGCCTCACCAGAGGTGACCATATCTTTTAATATACACTATCTTGTTTTTTATCCCCTACTTTGCAGTTAGGAGACTTTCCTCTCCTTTCCCATGTATCCCTCAGTGGAGGACAAGTCTCTCCCAGTCCTGAGTCACCTCTCCTCCTTCCACCAGTGAGCTGCCTCTTCCATCACAAAGCTGTTTGGAGCTGCCCTCTTTTCCTCTCTAAACAATTCCTCTTGTCGTGGGGCATGTCCTCTTTCCTTCTCCCCTCCTCTCAGCAGCCAGCTCTCCTCTGCCTCTCCTGGGAAGCCAGCAGTCCTTCCCAGCCTTCCCCTGGCCCTGGCTGGAGCCCCTTGGCCTCAGTGCAGGGATCTGCCTCCCCTCCCATCATTTTCCACAAGTGCTGCTGTCCTGTCTGTCCCCCTCTCTGATCCCCACTGTAAGCAGGGACTCACCTCTGGCAGGGCCAGGTGCCATGTGTGAGTGGGCTGAGGGAGGCACCCACAGGCTGCCAGAAGATTTCAGCCTGGGAGGGATGTCCCTCAGTGTTTGGGAGTCACTTGAGTGTCCTTCAGCCTGGCTGTGAAAGCTTGGGGCCAGCCAGAAAAGAGGTTTGAGTGAGAGTCACACTGCTACCTGTGGTAAGGTCATTTGGTTCTTGGATCAGTGGAGAGCAGAGAGAGCCCAGCCTATTCACATGGCTCCCCAAGTCCTCTCTGCTTCTAGAAGCTGGCTCCAATCACACCTTGCTGGAGGTTCTGAAATGTTTTGACAGTTGTTATGGTATGTCCTACTTCCAGCTCGTACAGGAAGCAGAGGTGTTGAAATCACAGAAGAAAGCAAGCCTGTTCATCTTGTATTTCTGGCTGAGGCTGGAAGTGGAGTGCCAGAAATCAATTGTGTCTCATCTATTATAGAGGGAATTCTCTTGTAGCTCTTTGCATTGTTGTGCTAATTTTGCAAGGAGATTTGTCCTAATAAGATTCGCATTACAACCCAGAAGGGTCGAACGTAGGATCTTCTGATAAGCACTGCAAGTTGTGTACTCAGCCCAAACGGATCTTGAAGGCCTTAGCAGAACTGGGGTGTAGTTAGTGATGGGTTTGACAACTAAATGCACCTAAAATAAAAACTATGTGTGATGTTTAAGCATTGACTTACATGTATAAACCTCTCATGGGCCACCCTGAACTTCTGAACTTCTTCTGTCATCAGACTTCACCTGACCTTTGACAAAGGCAATGTGTTTGCAGAGATCTGATGTTGATGGACCTCAGTTATGGTCTCACAGATTGAGTGAATTTTTTAATTAAATGCTCCTCTTAATGATAAAAAAACATTGTCCTTTGCTAATTTTTGGAAACCTGTGGTTTGATGAATGTCCCTGAGGGGCTATTTCCTTTAAGGAATCCAAGTATAAGCATACTACTAATAATAATTTGGGTTTAAATGGAAACCATAGCTGGTAAAGACAAAAGTTCAGACATCATTAAAAATATCCCATGTTACTTATGAAGGGTGCATACTTCTGAAATGCCTATGAGTTTAGACTGCAACTTTGCAGGCTCAGATTAAGAGAATCTTTGTGCATCTATGGCCATCAAACTTTTTTACAGGCTAATAACATCCAGTGGTACAGATCTGTGCATTTAATCAAATCTTGTTTTGTGGATACTCAGCATGTGACATCTGGTATATACAAAAGTTACAAGACTGATGAAAAGTGAGCAATAGTGGTTTAGGAAAAAAAAAATAACTAAAAATCATTACAAAATTAGCATTTGAGAATCTTATAATTCAACTTCAGATACCCATTTGGTCCAAGATTAACAGAACTGGCTGTTGTTTCCCAAATCTTTTAATTGACAGGTGAAAAAAGTGCTTTTTCTTTAGAAGACAGCAGGCATCTGTGGATTCCCTGTCTGTGTTTAATAAATTCTGCCAAATAATATATAAGAGTAATAATAGATGATTTGAAAATATTCATATCCAGACAATTAACTAAGCATGAACTCCTCTTCCTCCCTGTATGGAATTGGAATCTTTTTCTGTGTATACTAAATCTGAGCCCTTAAATTTTTACTTGCATTCATATTGACATTCAAGGATTCTGCAGTAATCTGATAATACAATGGCTGGTTTTCCTTCTGCTCTAGGAAGAGTATTGGCACTGCAGCTACTGGTGAATTGTGGCCTGTGGTACAGGAAAGCTGGCAAAATGAGAATGCTTTACGTATAGAGGGCTGAAAAAATTTACAGTAGATTATTTGCCTAAGCATATATGCATATATTGACTGTCAGTTCTCTATAAAAAGAGGTGTCTACTCTTCTGTTTACAGGAGAAGTGGAGCCCTTTTTCTGTGCCCTCACACATCATCATAATTAGCACAATTAATACAACTCACTGAATTCTATTAGTAGCATAAGCAGTGGCATTTTATTGAATTATGTGTTCATGTCAAAGTAGAGTTGGGCACTTCTGAATATTTCTAAAGTTTTTTCTAACCAATGGAGCAAAACTTATGTTATGCTCTTGTAAAAAAAAGACAGTGTTAGAGGTTGTATGGAAACAAAGTGAGTTTTGATGGTGACAAGACCTAACAACTTGAGTGCCATGCTAAACACAATATATAATAGCAGTACAATATGAATTGAAATTGAGAGATAAGTCTACATTGGAGGGGTTAGAATTAGTCCTGTATGGAGAACTTACAGGTGCATAGAGTTATGAACCTGTGTCTTCTGGATTTGTAGAGGGAAAACTTAAAGGGCATCTCTGGGTTCTGAAAGTGCTCCTATGTGGGTGCATTCCTCAATTTTTTCAGGGCTTCATGTTTTTGCCTATGGAAATTTTTACATCAGCTGACAAAACCCCCTCAGTCTGTCTTTGTCAATCTGAATCTTAATGTAGCCAACTGTTCTGTTCTGTTCTCACACTATATTTGTGGTGTAAGAGTCTAAGAGCATGCTGTGTCAGCTATGGGATTATTGGTCCTAGATTTTGCAAAATTTCCCATACACATTTTTAAAACAACAGCAGATAATTATGAGAACTGGCAGATACCACAGACATAATTGTTTTCAGCAGCTACAATAGATGTTTTAAAAACATTTCCATATTCAAACCTTTAGTTAGTTCAGGGCTAGTGAAATACAATTCTTCCTATTGTCTTCTGCCCCTGGGACACCCTTGAGGGATAGCAACCAGCAGGACCTCCCTCTTTCTAGCTTCTTTCATTGGACCTCCCTCTTTCTAGCCTCCTTCTTTCATTGCTTTCCACCTGCCTGCCTCACCTTTTAGGTCACTGCTCCAGGTAATTTGCTGGGCTGCCTCTCTGATCTGCTGCTTCTACAGCTGTCTGAACTTTGCAAAGGCTTCAGAAAAATCATGCCTCAAAGTAAGTATTCCATCAAAATGAAACCGTGTCTGGAAAGATGGTTGAACTCATCAGCATTTTATTTCAAAAAGTACCATGGATAAGATGTTCCACTGACACCAAAATATTATGTGTTAGTATTAAGGCATGATGATGATGTAACTGTCACTTTCCTTTTCTCCTATCCTTCTCTCAAACTTGACCTGACCTGACCTGGGATTAAACATTCAGAAGTGTTGTCACCATAACATTTTCTCATGCTCAAAGATCACAAGTGGGCTGACCTCAGCACAGAGCAGAAATGGATGGAGAGGCAGAAGGTAAGATATGGTACACATGTGACCTTGACCAATGCATTTATACCATACCCTGCCTGCAGCACACGTGGCCACACATTAGTGAGATGATAAAGTTTTCCTTTCTTTTGTATTCTTTCACTTCCCTACTCCGTTTACCTAAGCAGCAGGAGTGATCCTAACAGTTGTTAATGGGAAAAGATACAGAATGTAATACGTCTTCTTGTCCCTCAGGAAAGACATTTGGTAAATTTGGAATGAGCATCTAATTCTCTCCAGGATGCTCTGAATGTAAATTTGGAAAGAGGAATTTCTCCAAATAATTATAGTTTAAATGCTGAATTCCAAATATATTTATTTTCGTTGCTTTTATGTTGGCGCATGTTGCACACATGCTGGAAGAGATTTCTTTTTTGTGGTTGCTATGGTAAAAAGCAGTCCCCAGTCCTTTTACTTAAAACCCATGAACTGCAATTAACTGTTTAGTGTTGTAACAGACAACAGCTCTAGTAACACCTTAACAGCTTTGAGCATGATACTCCCATCATCTCAGCAGATGGTGATTTTTGGCATTCTGTGTTTTCAGTTTATTCTTCTCCTTTATAATCCTTGCCATTATATCTTCTGACAAATGCTTCTGGACTAAGTTAATTGCAGTTTGATTATACTGAAACAGGCCTCAGATCTCAGATATTTTTGTATTTCTGTTAAAGGTGACCAATATATGAAAAAAAATTTGCGCATGTATCCCCGTCATGGATTATAAAAACAGATTTTAAAGTAAGAATCTGTTTCTTCTCATCTGTAACCATAAAAATACAGTCTTGAAACATGATTAGGCTGCATAGGAGCCCTACATCTGAACAGAAAATGAGAATTAAATGATTATTTTGTGAAGAAGGAGTAACTCTGAATGTTTGTCAAGAGTCTGAATTAAATAAGAATTACCAATTTCAGCTAGTTTTACTACAGGGAGTTGCCCTTCATTATTATTTCTATAGAGATGGAGACTGAATTCCTCATGAATTTTGCTCATTGTTTTAAAGATTTATGACTGATGTAAATGCTTTTAAACAGGGAGTTTCAATTAAATTTAGAAAAAAAAATCAATTTCTCCGAGACATTATCAAAAGCAATATTACCTTGTTAAACTGTTTTTTGGCTACTCTTCCTTTTTCTCTCATATAATGCAGTTGCATTCCATATCTAATTTTGTTTTTCACTTAGAAATAAATTCTTTGGAATTAAAATCTGCACTGTTCTTCATGTTACTCTTTAAAGGGATTTTATGTATTTATCAGGCAGAACACTTCAGATATTTCATTCTGTAATACAGGGCCAAATAAAGTTTTTTAAGTACCTTTGGCAGCAGTATTAGCATTTCTTCTTTTTTAGGAAAAAAAACCAAAACAAGAGGGGAAAAGGAAAAGAATAGCTTTCCCAGAGTCATAACAAGATAATATTGCAGTTTCAGGTTTTAAAATATGAATGTCTCATCCACAGCTATTTCCTGGCTGACTCCAGGTTTCTAAGATTATTATTTATTCAGGGCTGATAGTGTGCTTGACATTGTGCAAATATAGAAAGAGATATTCATGTGGACTATCTGCCAGGATTTCCTAGTTGTTAGTGGCAGTGTTAGCCTCTTTAAGCAAAAGCTTGAGGCTGTCTTTAAAGCAGAGATGCTTATCCATCCTGCCAACATGCAGCTTCATACATATGACCGTGGGAAACACTGCTCAAGTGCACAAGGCTTTGGAAGGATGGACCCAGTGGAGTTTAATTTAATTAGTACAGCAGCAGTGTGTGGCAGCTCTAACTAATCAAACCTTTAAGACCAGTCATGGTAATTTTAAAAGCTGGAAATCTTTTAGGGAAAGGTGACTGGTAAGAATCAATCCTGATTTGATACCTAAAGAACCAAAGAAAGACTTTGTCTGAATATTGCATGCTGTAAAATCCTGTGTCTTCTGTGAAATCCATGAACAGTTTTGTAATTTATTTGTAGGACTTACTGATGGCCCATGTACTTAATTAACCTGGATAGTGATGGTGTCCCTTGAGTTGATGCTGCCTTTTGCAGACTATCCATTGCCAGACTGACATCTGCCCCTGGCTTTGTCAGAAACAATGTATTCCAAATTGTAGCACTGAAGGCTTTTGTCCAGGACTAATTTCTTGGGTTAGGGACATTAAGCCCAGGGAAAAAAAAGAAAAAAAGAAAAAAAGAAAAAAAAGAAAAAAAAAGTGAAAAATCTTAGTCTAAATGGGAGGAATGTTAGTCTTTTTGTTAGAAATCTATCTTTAGATTTCCTTTCCAAAGGAGTCACTGAAAAATCATTCTAAGGATCTTTAGTGACCCTTCCTTAACCTTATCCATGAAAGAGTCGAATGTTTGCTGTCTGCTGTTTCATAGATGAAGAATATTTTTGTCATGATCACTTATAAAAGTAGTAAAACACCCAAAATCCCACCAATAAAACCAACTTGCAGTGAATGAAAAGGTGGAATGCAAATCTTGTCCTTGTTTTCTCCCTGGCTAGGATAAGCATTGCACGATCTGATTCTTTCTCTTACCCCAGCAGAATGAATGGATGGTGACAGTAAGCTTATCTCTTTGTCTGAGGTGATACCACCCAAGCTAACACTGAAAGGCCTTCTTAGAGCCACACAAATCATCTATAGGACCAATATCTAATAGCTCCATGTCCAGAAATGAGCACCTCTGCCATGTATTGTACAGAAGCAGCCAAACCAAAAAGATTCGTAAAAAAATAAACAAATCCCTGAGGAGCTTGGAAGCTAAAACCAAATGTCTTGAGGTCAATCCAGAACTGCAAAGAAAGTTAAAAATGGATATATCAAATCTGATATATAAATTACAATTCCTGTATTAGTCATAGTTGTTATACCCCACATTTTGTTTGGAAAAGGAAAGACAGTGCTCAAATTTCCTTGCCTCTCCACCCACCTCCTCCAAAGTCTTCCCTTTAGCTTTCAAGCAATTTATTTACACTGAGCAAAATGTCTGGTTTGCACTCACAGGAAAAGTTTTAATTAATTCTCATTTTACAAATCCTCCACAATATTTATTCAAAAGATTGGCAAATGCCAGGAAGTTCACCCATCCCTGAAAAAATAAGTTTTGTAAACAAATCTGGCAACAAATTTATTTTAACAGCAGCAATCCTGCTAATCTGTCAAGATGTAGTTTGCTTCTGACACTTGATTAAATTCTTTTTCCTTAAGAATAGAAAATAATTTGCTACAAACAAACCATTTAGCTGGGACATGGTGACTGTCCCTCTGCTATTTCACAGAGAATTTAATTGAACAGAAAAAAGCTAACAGTATAAGATTTAGCACTTTTTTTTTTAAACAGAAACAAGGCTAAATTTCTGTAGTCACAAACAATAACAACATTAGGGGCTTCAGGGCCCTTAAAACCCATTCTTGGTATATCCCACAAATTGGACCAGCATTACTTCACATCTCTGAACATAAACAAAAGGTGTGTTTCAGGCTGCATTCCACAGGAATTTTTTTGCCCAGATCCCTATTTCCTGGCCATTTGTTCCTGTACATATCATCCACTTGCTCAGTACCTATCCAGCCTCAATTCATGGATTCAGTTCCCTGTGCAGCAACACCAGCACTTGTGCAGGTGCATTAGCCTGAGACAGCCCAGGTTGATGTGACACAACTCAGTGGACTGTGCAGCTTAGTCTGGTTTCATCAAGAAAAATGTCCCTGCCCAGAAAAATGTTTTATGCAAGGAAACAGTCTCAGATGTTTTGCAAATCAGCAAAGCAAAATAGGCAAGCCCTGCCACTTGCCATTAATGTTGATTGAAATGAAAGATCAATAGGTGCTGATGTTCAGCCTAAATGGACATCACCCTTCTCTGCATTAAGACTTCATCCAACTGGACTGCTGGGTGTGTGGACATTTTGGGGTGTTCACCTCTTGATTCTTAAAGATTTTGGCATGTCATCCCACTGCTGCTCCTTAGCACAGGAAAACAATTTGTGAATCTATTTTACATCACAGCTTCATAAGACTGCATGTCCTGGTGTAAAGGCTCAGCTGGTGCAAATGTCAGTATAGTCCTGGCAGTTTGTACCAGCAGGGAAAATCTGCCATCCGTCTTTCCTGCCACTTCCTCAACTCCTTCAAACTTTAAAAGACTGATCCAGATCCCAGTGAAGTCAGTGAGAGCTTTCTCTCTGTGCTGGATCCAGCAGTATGCAGCCTCCTAAGTACAGCAATTAAGATACAGCTAATGTTAGTAATCCTCTCCTGCCTGCCTGGAACACCCAAACTGTCTGAGTCAGGCAAAAGCCTGAGGAAATCAGCTGGGTTTGTGTTGCATCTGAAAGGTCAGTCTGTGTCCCCATGGACTAAGAGGTATGGGGGAGTTCCAGAATTTGCTGCCAGTTTCTTGCTATTTATTTCTGGAAGCTGTTATTTTAGATTTTTTAGCTAAACTTAGTTATGGGGAACTGAGAAGATAAGAGTGAAGGCTTTGGAAAGTCACATTTCTAGGTACTTTAAAATGTGTCTATAAATCTACAACCCTTGCTTCTCAGGTTCCTTTTTAGATGGAATTTTAATTCACATTATGGACACTCAGGAGAGTGCACATATTCTATTTATTTTCTAATACTACATTTAAGGACTTTGCCAAATGAACAAAAGCAAAGAAAACAACCCTAAAAATCCTAGCAGAGTTTGACATCAGTAACTTTATATAGTACCATTATTGTGAGACATTTTATTATCTAAACAATTCCTCATTTGGAGGAACTTCAGATACACATTTTGTGCAGCATATTTAAAATCAGTGTAGAAAAGGAAAGGATTTATATTTGATGTAGGGATTATATCTGATGATGTGAAATAATGGATTTTTTAAATATAAGCATATATACTTATACATATAAAATTAACTTAGCAGTCTCTTGCTTAATTGGCACTCATGATATTTTAAAAAAAAGGAGTGGTGGGTGTCTAAACCTTTCTCAGTGTGAAAAACAATATTCTTTTATATCATTGACTCTGATTCTCTTTGTGATTTAATCCTTTCCTTTACATGGCCAGGGGGCAGAAATAGTGGGGAAGTCACAGCCACAAGCAATAACATGGCAATTAAGTCAGAGGTACTGGTGGGACATTTAAGTAATTTTAAGTCAACATTTATAAACATGATGTTGCTGGCTTGAAAATCTGGACATTATGTGCAGCTTTGGAAGATTTGATTACTTAACTGATTTTGATTTCCAAATTGCTTTTGAAAATCAACCACTGGTTTGAATCTGCTCCAGATGGGCAATGACTGAAAATTGTTATAATCTGGCATGTATTTGGTAGCATAGAAAAGTGAGTTGATGGCCTCATTAAAAGTATCTCAAGCATATGTGCTGATTAAAAACCCCCTCATCTCAGGCCCAGCAGGGTTTTGGCTGAAGGGAACTGAACTGCTCTGTCACCCCTAAGGGCCCTATCTGGCATGACATCAGGAGGAACTTCATCATGCTGCTGCACACAGAGGGGAATGGGAAATGTGTCATGGCCCAGTGCCCCTGCCCAGCAGCAAGTGCACCCTGGTACTGGCCAGCAGGAGCTTCTGTGGGAGCACATGTGTCCTCACAACCTGAATGAGAATCACACAACTGAGATCAGGGGGTTTAGAAGTCTAAAAGTGGTATTTATTTTTCCACCAACAGGTCCTCAAAATTATTGCCTATCTGTTAAAAAATGGTACAGAGAGACTGGCACTTAACATCAGAACCAGACATCCCAAGCCCCCCTTGTTGTCTCTGCAGAGAAACAGATGTTACAAAAGCACATCACTTCCACTTGCACTAAATGCAACTGCTAAAGCTGGTCACACCAGTTGTGCCCTAGTAATGTCTCTTTGTTTCCCAAACAAGCCTAAGGTGACCATAGAACATTAACACAACAGGTCTGTGTTTTAGTAAATTTGAGGCAGGTGAGATAAATCCCATTCTCAACAGCATCTCATCATTCTGGCAGCTACTTGCTAAACTGCTATGAGAATATTTTGCACTTTTTTCACAACCTCAGAACAACTGAACAGGGTCTTTCCTCCAAAGTGTTATGACTCAGCTCCCAAAACACAGTCAATTTTTTAAAGGAGAAAATGTATCATTTCTAATAACAAGCCTGGCAAAGACACTGACCAAACTGATGTCCCTGGTACATAATATCCCTGGGTTCTAGGATGCTTTGTAACCATTGCCTGCATGAATGAAATGGCTCTTTTCTGTTTAGACAGCTGGATTTCTGTGTGGCACTAGATGGCAATATTCCCTCAGCTCCTGCAATGGTCAGGGGAACCATACACAGCAAAGGGACACATCCTGACCTTGTTTCCTTGTTATCACCCATGTAGCTCATATTATAACAGCCAGGTTTTATGTGGCTAAACTCCATCTGGGCTGCAGGGCTTTTTAAAATCTCTGTGTGTTCATCCACCTACCTTTACAGCTTCATAGTTCTCTGTCAAAACATTTATTGGACACTAGGTTTACTGTGTGGGATCTTCTGTTTCATTAAGAAAGCTCTTATGGTCTCAGGCTGTTCCATGATGTTGATGCTCAAATCCACAGGCGAGAAATATATACACCTGGAATATTGCACTGGTCTCCTGCTGCCTTTTGTGTATTAATGTGGTGGCAGATTCAATCCAGTCATTAATCAGATATAATGTTGCCTCATGTCAATTGTAAGTGGATTATTTTTTCCGCTCATGTTTGTTTTCATATAAAATCAGCATAATCTAAACTCAGCAACTGTAAAAAAGTAATTCCGTGTTTGTACCCAGATGAATTTAACCCCATCCCTGTGTGATATTTCTAAAGGTTTTCTCTAGTCAAAGAGCTTATAGACAGCAAGGAACAGGACCAGCAATGAATATTGCCTATCTCCTTTGTGTGATTAGGATTTTTTTGCCTTTGTACCACTTTATCAAGGTACAGGTCTACTGAAACTGCTCCTTTCAAAATCAGGCTTGTCATTTATTGTTGTGAGACCACTGTCATTATAATGATTTTCCAATAATTAAGTACTCTGAAGCAAAAGTGGAGAGTGAAACCCCTGCTCCTTGCATACCACATCCCCCTTCTGGTCCCCTGGAGAGCCACAGAGCCCAGCTGAAGATCTCAAAGTTCTTGAAACCGTAAACAAACAGAATTTCACACTGTTAGGAAGTAGTGAATTATTCTCACTCCTTTTGTTCAAAGGATGGAGGAACTTATGTGTAAAACCCCATCTATGTCCATATGAAATTCCTCCACCTGAGCCCTCACGCTGTGCCCAGCTGTGCCCTTTTCTGTTAGTTGCACATTTTTTCTGTGGGTTGTTTTTTCAAAGTCAATAGAAAATATTTGATGTGCTAAAATGCAAGGTTGCTTTTGCAAAAATAATCTAATGCCTTCTGCTGATAAAACAGGGAAGGTTTTTCATGTTTCATGATGCAAAGGCCTGTTTAAGTAATTCTTGATGCTATAATAAAATACTTGACTAAATGAAGTGCATCACACTGTGTACATAGAAACCTTGGAGTTTGTGTACCCGTATTTTCCCAGACCATTCTTTCTTGTTGCACTTGCATCTCTTGCTATTCACAGCCTGGTTTATATATTTACCAAACAGCTCAGGTGGCCAAGCAATTACCATAACAAATGTGTAATATGCAGCAAATGCTGTATCATGAGGTACAAAGTATTGCTGCATGAGTTCAGGCCCTCATCCAATAACCAGTAAATGCAGAAAGAAGACTTCATTGGCCTCAACCCATTTTTCACTGTATCTTTACTGGCACTAGAACTTAATTTGGAAGACATGATTAAAATTCAAGTGTTAAACATATCTGGTATGGACAAGTGACATAATTTCTTGCAGGCACCAAAATGTTCTATGCCACAACACATTATTCATCTCAAATCACAGAACACAAAATACTTGCTGGTAACATCTACTTTTGCTTGGGTGAATGAATATTAAAACTTGTTATCACTGACTTCCGTGTTTCGTTAAGGCAGAAGAAAATGTAATATTTCTGAGCAGCACAAGAACTTCTTAAAGAGGAAAACATTTAGCAACAATGTGTTTTTTGTAGTCATGGTGTCTTACAGTTGTCATGATTGAGTTTGGGAGTGGGACTAAGACCTCTGGCTTTTTCTGGAGTTTCTGTGTGGCCTTGCTGTTGTCACTTGATCTTTACATTTGGAGCATTCAAGTACCTCTGGAGCTTTCTTGAATTCATGTCCTTGTAATCATCTGTCTGCCTCAGACCACATTTGTGTAGATGAAGCAGTGGGGATGGGAAGGATCAGAACAATCTCTGCTAACTTAATGCCTTTCACATTCCCAGTGGTCCAAAAATAAGTGCTCAAATTCTTTGTTGCAAAAGACAGACTCTCAGGATTCCTTCTTCTCTGGCAAGTGCTTTCATCTCTTGAGTGTATAACTGCTGGAGTAATGGGAGGGCTTGTTTTCAGCACAGACCAGTGCATTCTATCATACTCCCATCTGTTGATCTTTTCCTTGTAACTAGGATTCTTTAACCTCTTGAAAGATGTTGCATCTTCCTCATATTCTCCATTTAACCTGATTATCCAGAAGACTTTTTTTTTTTGCAGAAGTGCATTTTATTTTGCTCTAAAGCACCCAAATAAAGTTGCAAATCATCTTGAAAACCAGAGAACTACAAAAACTTTTTTTGTCTTCATTTTCTCCAAAATTAATCTTCCCTCTATTTTGCCTGAAAGCTCCCTAGTTGTATTCTTGCTTGTGTTGCCTTGACCTCTCTTCATCTAGCTGCTTTATATTCTCAGAAGGCTCATTCCTGACCTCCTTGCAGTGTAAGTGCTGCTGTTGCTAGACTTGCCAGTGAATTTCTGCCTTTCTCACCTTTTCCTAATTCACCTGTTCCTAACCAGCTCATAAGCTTTTTTCTACTTGATTTTCAACCTCTTTTAGGCTCTCTTTTAATTCTGGCTGCCCTTTCACTTCATGCCTCACAACCTGGCAGGTTGAATCAGAGAACCACAGAAATCCACTTGGAGCAATATAAGGAATGAGGGATCTAAGGAAAGGAATTAGACTGGAAGTGACTCAAGGAAGAAGAAGGAGCCAGAGCCCTTTCTGCTCACCCTCACTCCACCCATAAGAGCTGCTCTCCACACTCCCCTTCCTGCATGCTGTGCTTGGCTCTCCCCTCATCTCCATGGTCACCTTTACAGTCTCCTCACAACATGCTTGAGCCATGAGGCTTAACAGGAACTACTTGAAAGCCCTGGAGACATTTAGAGGGAAAACAGAAACTAACTACTCCATGGGTATTCATTTAGTACCTGAAACAATTACCCATTGCATTTCCAGGTGAAGCTGGGGACAGGCTAGCACTTCAAGCATGTGTACATTGGTGATGCCTTTCCCATACATGTCTCCTATACCTCTCTCTAGTGTCTATGTCATAAATAATGTCTGGTTTATGTTTATGGACTTTGAATCCTTGCTGAAAGTAGATCTGTGTACATTGTCAGAAGGAGGATCAAAACAAAGAAGCTGAGAAATATATTTATAGGAACAAAATACACCTCAAGCCATAGCAAAACCAAATCCCCCCTCCTCCCCACCAAACTCCAGCCCAAGAAGAAAAGAAAGAAAATAAAGGATGAAATTGTGACCTCTGAGTTCTGGAGAAGTCTTGGCTATCCAGAGCATAGGATGGAATCAATCCTATCCCTCAAAGTAGAAACTAAACAAATTTTGAAGTGTATCTGAAATACTTTGAAACTTATCCCATATGTTTCTATAGTTTTATCAAGATTTAGAGAAACAGGCTTATAATGGGATAGATTACACATTACAAATAAAATGAGGGAATGAAGCTAGCAGCAGTTTTACAGTGTTCTGGTAACTAGAAGTAGAAGGTCATTGTACAAGACATCACATTGTACAAGCCTGATTCATTTCTGTCCACACAGACCTCATCTTTGTGAGGTGTCCAGTCATATCAAAAGCTTCTTTGTGAACTCAAGAATACTTATGGGAGGGATGGACAAAGACCTGGTAGGTAAAGGGACAGGTTAGAATTTTTTGACAATATAAATATATTTACATTATTATCAGCATAACTAGGTCATTTGAGAGTGAGATTTTCCATACACTTTTTTTTACTAATGTGCAGTCTAGGCACACATTTCCTGGGACAAAGGGAGATCAGCTTCCTTGGTACTACAGGTTGTGCTCCCACGTGATGTGGTGTGACCACATCCACTTTAAACCATTACAAGGTCCTAGAAGCACTTTAAAATAGATGCAGCTTAGCCATAAAATGAGTATTTCTCATGATTCCTCAAATCAGTATCTGATATGTAGATATGGTTCAGTTCCAATCACTAGGCTTTACTGATGCATCTTTTCCAGGTCCATTGTGTCAGCAGAATTCTCCAGGCCACATAGGTACCACAGCCTGAGGTGTGAATGCAGCAAGCACAGACAGTGCCTGCCCTGGTGTTAAACTGCCTGCTCATGCTCAGCATGTTCATTTACATGCTTATGTTACACAAAACACAGAAGCAAGGGACAGAACTTTCTGAGCTTCTGTCAGCTTTCAGTGGGACAACCACAGAGGGTCGTGCAGAAACATCTAGAGATGCCAGTTTAGACCACAAATCAGTCAGGTTTCTCCACAGCTCTGTTAAATCTGAATCTCAAAATTCTGCCTCTCAGCAGAGCTGCTGAGTTTGTGCAGAGGTGTTGAGAATCAACTAGATGAATCCCTGAGCAACCTGATTTAATTAAGCCTACTCTGAGCAGGATATTTGACTAGGTGACCTCCAGAGGTCCCTTCCAGGCTAAATTATTCTAAGAGTCAATTCTAATGCACCTATATTGCATGCAGTTCCAGTATTAGTGTCACTTCTCTCCTATGCTCCATGAAATAACACTAGGATTGTTCTTAGTTAAAAAAAAAGTTGGTTGTATTGTGGGCTAGCAAGTTAAATGCCTAGTCCAAGACAACCAGTGCACTTCTGTGGGAGTCCATGCTGTTCCTGTGACATCAAAGCTGCATCATGTACAAACTTCATCATGTGCACTTGGCTCACCTCCAAATATGTAGTGTGTGTGTTCTGAGTGATTCTCTGGTAGTCAGAAAAATAAGAAAACTTCAGGTTCTTGCTTTGAGTAAAAAAAACATGAGTATTTGATTCTGGTGAATGAAAAGAGCACCTCATTGCCAGAGTGGTGAAAGCAGCATGGTATTTCCAGATTTAAACCATACTAGATTCTCTTCCTAATGCTTCATTGAATAAGATGATTATAGTGAAAGGACAATTAATGCCTGTTTTCCCAAGTACAGAGCAGGGCTGTGAATGAAGTGTCAGCAAGGAGCAGTTCCCTGACAAGCAAACAAGGACAGTGTTTGGAAACTCCCTTAGAGACACGGGTCCTTTGTTTCATTTCTCACTGCACAACATGAAAAAGAGGAGGAATTTAGGTGGAGCTGATGTAAACTGGGGAAAACATACTGTGATTTTCCTTTAGTTTGCATCCTGGGAACATGAAGGACAGGGTCATAAAGACAATGAAGAGCATGCTCCTTTTCCCAATTTTGCTGGGAGTAGTATCTGGTAAGAACATGATTTCATTATGCTGCTAAAATTAGAACACTGTTGGCTGTTATACTTTCTCTAGGGAACTTTATAATACATATTCAGGGATCAGACACAGATGGGAAAAATCAAGTAACAATTATTTTCCTACTGAAATAGATTGGGCTCTGTGGTTACAGCAGAATAATGAAGAGAATATGACTCTTTGCTAAAACTCTTTTTTGGATGAGGCACTTCATTTCTAATAGCCACTGCTCAGTGTGACAGCACTGGAGTGGGAAAGGAGGTCAGCTTTCTAAGAAACAATAACTAGGATATTCCACTGTCCTCCTTTCAAATATTGATAACATTTCTCTTTGATAAAGCAAAACAAGCAACCAAACAGAACCTAACAGAAAGAAAGTTGTGGATAATATTTGTAGTATAACATAACTAACTTTGATCAGTGTAAACACATGGGAGATTTGCCAATATGAGTATTTGTGCATTAGCAACTTAGTAGATTTTCAAACTGTGTGAAGTCTGAGTGGGACACGAGGCACTGGTGTTGCTGTAAGCTGCCTGCTCAGGTAGGGTCATTTTGCACTCAAGGAACTGTAAGAGTTCTGCCATCCCTCAGGAATCTGTCAGTATTTGGTGGTTTTCCTGATGCTCCCAAAACTGTGATTAGGACACTGCCTGCCTCTTTCAGCTTTCTTTGAAAAATAATATTTTTCTAACTTGCATGGTTGTGGGTAGAGAAAATCTTGAAGATGTTACTCAAGCACACTCTAAAGACTGGCACATCACAGATAAATAAGTCTTAAATATACATAATCTTCTCCAAAATAATCTCATTATTGCTTTGTCTTAGGCTCATCATTTGTCAATGATTGTCAATGATAATTCTGATAAATAATGTGCTAAATTGCTTCAGAAATATTTTGTTCTGCAAAGTAAAGAGGTATGCAAGGATTTGTGAATATGGAAGGAGAGTTTTTGTAAAATTGGTTGGAAAAAGAAGAAGCCATTTAGGTGCAGCATCTAAAATTTCAGTTAAAAATAAGAGCAAGAGGTTAGAACTTTTGATTTAGAAAGACAAATTCTGAATAAACAGACAATGCAATTTTGGGACATAATACAAAAATAGCAACTCCTTTCTACATTTCTAAATACTGTAAATTATTTCATTGTTTTTATAAATGGTTTCCATTAATGAACTGTGTCTTGATGAGTGAGTTGAATTCATTAAGTACTGTCCACAGGAGATTACATCTGAAGTTCAGCTCCAGTTATGGAAATGTATCTCCAGAAGCCCCTCTCAGCCCAGCCTCATTTGCATGGGTGATTTTTGTTGATGATGTTTTCCAGAATCTGTAATAACAGTAATAAAAAACTTAGTCCTTCACTGTATCTTGCTCCTGCTGACATAAATCAGCAACAGCTCATCTGAACTCAGTCCTACAGGGTATCAGATTGACCTGTTCAGATTAACTCTTTCAGGCAGTTCCCCCTTTAAAGTCTCCCACATCCCACCATGTACCTGTAGGGTATCTCTGATGGAATTTTTCCATAAATGCTGGAGTAATCCCAGCTGGATCAGGGACCCATGAACCTGCTGTATCTGCAGTGTGGGAACATGACAATCACCATGCAGCTATGGAGGGGCCCTTAGGCTGCAGCTCTAATGGTCTCAGACTATCTCCTGTAGCAGCTTTTTACCTTGCAACTCTGCAGAAAAAAAAAAAAAACAAAAAACCACTTCCTGGGGCTTTTGCTACAGTAATTGCTGGTGTATGAAGAGCCTGTCCAGACCCTTGAGTGGGCAGCATCTGTCTCCCTCCTGGCATAGAGTGTGCAGGAAGTTTGGCTGAACACAGCCAGCTTTCTTGGAGAGTGTTTTGGACAGTGAAGCATCCCCAAGCAACACTCAGTCCTGCCACAGTCTGGTATTGCTGGTTCAGGGATGTGAGATATTGAAGTGTTGTTTCAGGGCATCAAAAGCAGTCCTGATTTAAGTTTTCTAGACACTTAAGATGAAGCACAACAGGCCTTTGTCAAAAATACCAAAAACTTGAAGCTAAATGACAGAGAAAGCAAAAAGTTTGGTTTGGGGAGTTTGGAGGTCTGGACAAACAAGGAGCTTGTGTAAATCTGTTGGATGCCTCACCAGCATGTGCAGCTTCCATGCAGTTTTGAACCATAGTGGGCTTTTGTGGGCCTGCATCTTCTCCAAAGGCGCCAGGTTGCTCTTCCTTGCTCAAAGCAGGAGACATGACAGTACCACCCTGAAATTGTTACTAACTCACACTACTCAAGAGCCAGGCTTGCACACAGCTGCTGTAGAGAGAATTAGAAGAGGGAAAATGGAGGAAATAGGTGCTGCAGATCATGTAGTCCACAAAAAACCATTGCTTCTTCAGTATCTGGGTCTGTGGGATTCAAGGTGCTTCTTGATGTAACAGTGAACAGAGGCACTAATTAGTACAGGGGGCAAAATGAAAAGATAGAAACGTTGTGGGCTTTTTTGGTTCTGTATAAAGACATATATGAAGGCAAATGATGCAGTAAAATAATACTTAAACAATGACCACTCTAGATGACAACACTATAGGACTGAATTACAGAAAAGATGGATTCTTTTGCCATTAACACTGGATTTACAACCACGCAATGTCCCCATTCATAGGCAAAAAGAGAGGGCATTTTGTGTTCCTTAATGTGTTAGGCTCTTGACAAAAGCTGTGTACTTGTTAGCTCAAGTAATTTTACATTAATTTTCATATTGCAGGAAGAAGATCCCAGTTGCTTAAGGGCTTACCTGCAACAAGCACCGTTGAAGAAAACTCAGCAGCTGGTGTTTCAGTCTATAACTTTAATGTGACTGTTTCTCCATTGGCTTCTGAAGGTGTTGCAATTCTTCCCACCATAGTAAATTCAAATCCACTCACAGAAGCTTTTGACATTGAATCAAAAGGAGGTCTTGAATTCAGGGTGAGTTTTAGGTTTAACTTGAGTAATTTTCAGTTGTAGGCTGATGTTTCCTGGATTTCTGAGCACTGACAGTGCACAATGTATCATCTTCAAATCAGAAAAGAATTTAAAATGCAGACTGTGGTAGTATTCAAAAATGCTGTAATAGATATGACAGATGAATAGCAATAGTAATTATGATTTTTAATTGCGTCTAGGAAAAATCACTCATCACAATAATTCCATTATTTCTGTGATAGAAAAAATGTGATTTTTAGAAAATAAGAGGTGAAGAAGAATGCGGAGGATCTGCTTCATTTTGAGGTTTTATCCACAGTTTTTCAGCTTAATATGTATGAATTCACTGTGAAATGAAAGTGCCTTAGTTAAACCACATACAGCTTCTGTTCGGCCACTCTCACCAAGAATTAAAATTAATTTGTCTCACTTCCAAAATAAATGAAGCTGAATTAGATCAAAGTAATTTTTAATTCTGAGCAAAGGCTGTGACACATGAGGAAGTTATCTTGGCGTAGAAGTTATCACCCTTCCACACATCTGTGACCTGTCTCTATCTATTGCACGCTCTTGTCCTATGGCAAATACAGAACAATTTCCATTACTTCAGGCTGATTTTCATTGTTGAATAAATCAGCAAGTATTAGCTCACATTTGTCACAGGCAATGAGTGTTGAGATGCATGATAACTTGTCATCCCATTGCAACTTGCTTGTACATCTGAGCCTGAGCAGAGGCTTTAATAGGTACAGATAGAAATGGTGCAGAGTCTTAAAAAGGTGATTTGAATATCCTTTTCTGGGTGCTTTCAAGGAAGTTCAGTTTTTTAAAAGCTGATGCAACAGCTCTTTTCTTGTTCTCTTTGCTGGTGTTTCTGGAAGAAAATTTGGAAAAGGAAAGGCTGTGGCCCTGGGTGGTATTGGCTCATGGATTTGATGAGCTGCAGGGAGCTGCTGTGGCTCCCTTGCTCCAGCCTCCCAGCAGAGTACAAAGCTCACTTGTGCCAGCTCTGATGGCTCTTTACTGTTCCCCAGCCAGGTCAGTGAAATGGTTAAAAAACCTCTCAAAAAAGCCATCTTTCACCTGTGAAGCATAGGGTGGGACTGTACAAATACATGGACTGGGTCAGCTGAGGAAATCATAGAATAATAGAATTATAGAATATGCTGAGTTGGAAGGGTTCCTTCAGGATTATCTAGTCCAGCTCCTGGTTCTGTATAGGACACCCCAGGACACCCTGAGAGCATTGTCCATTCACTTCAACTCTGCCAGGCTTGGGGCTGTGGCCACTTCCCTGGGGAGCCTGTTCCAGTGCCCAGCCACTTTCTGGGTGAAAAACGTTTGCCTGATATCTAACCTAAACCTTCTGAGCTCTGCTTCATGCTCTTTATCAGCTCCTGTGTAACAATCAGAAGGAAATTGATACATCCCTTAAACTGGCTTTGCTGACAGAGAATCCGTAATGTAGGACTCCCTTCCTAAGCTTCATTTTGGCATTTTGAATTAAAATGATTCCTTGTGCTGCAAAAAACCCCATAATCCTTTTATACACCTGTTTGCTCCTGTCCCATGCCATCTTTATGTTATGATGCACAAGAATTTGTATTGCTGCCTGTTGAGTGGGACTGAGAAGTTAATGTGGAGGAAAAATAATAGACAGAAAGTCCTTCTTGCTTTTTTCATGGCAAGGATGATGGAGAAATTATTGTTCTAGAACAGTGGAGCATGACACAAGGATGAAAATGGAAGGCCAAAAAAGCTGGAGACTGGAGACTGCTTCTTCCAAAGTGCCAGTTTGTATCCATTTCATACCACAGCCACATTACTGGAATGACCTCTGAACCTTTCTATATTTTGCTTGAGCTGTTGCTTTTTTCAACATTTCCTAAGTCACTTGGAGGACTAGAACAAAGAGTTTGAGCCAGTGAATATCAGTCATGAAAAAATCATAAAGCAATCTACATACAAATTCTGCAAATTAGCAGAGGAGTTCTAATTACAACTCATAAAGCAAGGATAAATACATGGGTGTTCTTAGTTAATTTATTTGATGAGGATTGCTACTTTTAATTACTTATGCAATGTTGCAGCAGAGCTGCACAATATTTCACAAAAGTGATGTGATCCAAAACCAGACACCTCAGCTCCACCTGCTGCCATGAAATCTTTGTTAAGATATAGAAAAAGGCAGTATTTCATAAATGAATTATGAGATTAGCTAAGTACCTGCTAGAATAGGCTCTTCAGTATTTATGAAGCACATTCAGTCCTGTTGCAGCAGCAGAAAGCAGATATATTTTGAGACTTCTGAGAAAGTAACAGTTTCTGAGATCTCAGTCCTGTCCCTTCCTCCTCATCTTATTCCTGTTTGAAGGTTCTCAAGAGCAGAAGATGTGTGGAATGCATAAAAACCTGCTGTTGCCTGAAACTATCTGGGTGAGCAGTGAAGTTCTCATGTGGAATGAGTGAAAGACAGTTTAGGGGTGACTCTAGACCCCCTTTCATGAAGCCTGCAGCTGCTTCTAGTGTGTGCAGTCCTGCCTTTATCAGTAAGCTCTGCTCCTGCCTGAAGGAAAGGTGAATTCTGGCTCTCAGCCTACACCAGTGGGCTGAACCCAAAAAGGTTCAAAGGCAACCTAGAAAGAGACCATTTAGATTCACATCTTTATTTTCAAGATCTTTATAAAGGAGGGTGGAAGATGTGTTATTTAGACACATTTAGTCTGGCTGTAGTTACAAAACCAATGAAAATATTTGGCTGTGAACTGGAGGGATGATCTCCAGAACACTTAACTTCTGCTTAGACCTGGACAGTTTAAAATGTTGAATTCATGGTATGTGTTTACAGTATTTAGGTCTCCATCAAACATTCATTTTGAAATCAAGCTTTTCACTGTTGTGACAAGCTTTTTAGAATGTTTCTTCTGTGTTAGCATCACTTTTATGGGAAACTTGTATCTGTACAGTAGGAGGAGAGGAGACCATTCAGGACACAGCTATTTTCTCCTTCAGTATTGTAACAAAAAGATCCATGAGGTTCCAGACAGAAGCTGTTTTATGTACCAGAAGGCACAAAACATTTGTGCTTCTCTTCACTCCCTTCCAACTCTGCCACTTGTCTGTATTTTGACTTCTGTCTTCTAACTGTGCTGACATCACTTTTGTGTTTGTCCTCTGGCCCACAGCATCTCATCTAAACCCAAGGATTTATTTCACTGTTCTCCTTCTGCATGCTCTTCAGCCTCCTTTGTTCTGCAGTACTGTAAATACACTGACTTGCTACTTGTCACATACACTCATGAGCCCCAACAGATTTCCTTCTCCAGTTTCACTGCTACTGTGTTCAAGTCTCACAGTTTGTTAGCCACACAAAAAACTGTCAGCTTTTCCTTTCCTGTCCAAGAAGGGGAAGACCTATTGGTTTCAGCAGTGAAGACTGAGGCATACAACTTTCAGCATCCTCCTGTTGCTCTGGACTCATCCTAAATCCAGAATGATTGCATTTTACTTTTTTTCAGAGAATGTCAGTCTTGTGCTAGTACATATTCTATGTTAGGAGGCAATATACAGAGCTGAAAGCTTTTGAAATAAAATCCCCAAAGCAAAATAAAGCAAATTTTTGCCTTATCAATCTTGTGAAACTCAAGGCCTAGGTTGTTTTTTCAATTATTCAGTTCAGCATTTTCCCCAAACAATTCTGGTGCCAATCTCAGACAATGTACCCATGAAGCTACCTTCTCCTGTGGTTTTCCTTCAAGTCTTCTCCCAGATACAGGTTACACAAGGAAGGTTCTGGTAGCTGCTAGACTATATGTTCTCCTGCCTCCACGTTCTTTATTTCAAGTAAAAGATCTTCCTCCTCATGTTCTTAATTCACAGAAAAAGTGAAGCTGCCCTTGTGTCTTGCAAGGCTTCCTCTGAATTCTCAGTCTCATCACACCTTGAACACTCCTGGAGCATGATGTGGAAAGGAAAACACTTGAAACAGACACATACCTGCAAGATGCAGTCCTGAACTTGAAGACAAAGCTGTGAGGCAGGGCAGCTTCTTCAGGGCCATCTCCTCCTCAAACTGCTCCTCACACAAAAGATCTTTGAGTTACTCCATGAAGCCACACAACATTTTGGTCTCTTTACTCTGTTTCTGTCACATTTTTGCCACTGATGAGAAATGTGCCAACAAGTAAAAGATTATCTTAAATACTCACTCTTTACTGATTGAAAGTGTCCATTTATTTGTATTCACTCATTTGGACTATAAGTCTCATCTCTTGCATCATGTGCTAATAATAATATTTTATTTTCAGGTTATTACCACTGGAAACCCTGTTCTAGATTATGAAACTATGCCAAAGAGCTTTGATTTGCAGATTTTTGTTGAAGATACTACTGGAAGAACTGACCTTAACACATTGACTATTCAAGTAACAGACAAAAATGAACAACCTGTATTTCGAGGAAATATGGCAGTTCAAAGTAAGATAATGGCAAAATTTGAAAAGAACAATACTTGAAAAGATTACATCAGCTTAAAAAAAATTGAGCTCATACAGTGCCTGTAGCTAAAGTAGTCTAGGCATTTTCCCTGAGAAAACAAGGGAGGAATAGGACACTGTTTTTATCAGAGCTTTGTTTTACACAAAGAGTTGGTGTGCTTCATCTCTGGAAATGCCCTTTTATTTTTCTTGAAATTTTCTTTAAAAATTATTTAACCATTTTGAAGCAGCTGAAAAATTAAAAGAAAAAATTATGCCCATTTTTTAATTAGAAAATTGGAGTTTGCTAAGATTATAGCCATTGAGTATGGGTACATATTTCTGTAGTTTGTTGAAAACTGGACTGATTTGGACAAGCAAGATAAATTTCAACAAGTGAATATTGTATATGCAAGAATTTCTGTGGGAAAACCATAAAAACCCTGCTTTGCAGATATTTTGTATCTGCATATTGCATTTGTGCCTTCACATGAGAAATTAAGTTGAAAATCAGTCTTAAGAGTGAGACCTCAGAGATTGTGATCTACAGTGGTACAAATGGAAAGAGGCAGAGAGTTCAGTCTCCTGCATGGGGCAGTTGATGTTAACCAAGTTTACTTTTAGACCAGGGGCAAAGATGCAAGGGGGAGGAATGTGCAGTGGCCTTAGGAATGAGTCTGTGAGCCTGGACTGCAGCTGGGGCCAGTGCAGGCTCTGCAGGTTGTGCTGCACCTGATGCGAGTGACAGCGCCATCGATAGAGAGGATGGGAAATAACTGCCTTACTCTCTGAGATCTTACCTTGCTTATTTACTGATGAAGAACACCTGCAAAAATTGTACCAGATGCATCAGAAGATAATGATTTGTTTATTATGTGTTCACATGCAGACAGAACAGTTCAGTTCATTCCATAAAGTACTGAGAGTCTGTTTGAAGACTTGCTGTCCTAACAGCACTGTACGGCCAAGCTTACTTCAATATTCAGTTTTAAAAAATCTGAAAATACTAATGATGAAATAATAGTATTCATTAATAAAGAAATATTGATATTCATTACCATTAATGATAATGAAATACTGTGATCCCTTTGTGGCAGGTGTTCAGAGCTGGCTGCTAACCTCCCAGGTCTGCACTGACCAGCACTGGAGCAGTGAAGCCTGGCTGCAGCCTGACTTTTGCCTGCTGCTCAGGGACACATTCAGAGCAGCCTGCTCATGTTCAGCCCTCCTCACTGATGCCTCTTGAGCACATTGACATCCCTGATTCCATACAATACTTAGTTTGTAAAGCAAATTATCTTCCCCCAGGGAGGAGGCTGTGTCATCTTCTCAGTATAGCTGGTGTCTTGCATATCATGGGTGCCACTGGAATCTAATAATAATTAAATCTGACACTTCGAGGGATCGACACAGCATGAAACACACTATGTGGGAGCTTGTTACAAATAAAGGCATGAGCTTAACTCTCAGCTAGAGCTGCCATAAATTGGTGAGCACAGATGTCTGATCTGTCTAACTGTGTGGCTTTAGTTAACAGTACCAGCCACAATTAGACACTAATTGCGCATTTGCTGTTTATGAAAAAGCATCTCCCTCTCATTAAACTCTGCATTCATATTGTTGTCCTCTGGGAACAACTCATTACACTGCTCTGGGATTCCCACTGCTCTGATGAGGAGCAGCAGTCAGTAGGGGTCACAGTGGAAATTAATAGTCCAGAAAGAGCAGAGATCCAGCAGAACAAAAGTGCATAAAGCAAATAATGTGATCTGAAGTTCTGTTGTCCTGTTAATTGCTCTGCCCAAGGAGAGATCAGCCTGTTGCCATTGGTGCAGTATGGGATAGCCCAGTTGTGAGAATCCCTGGCATGGAAAGAAAGGTACCTTGCACTGAATGATCAGCCTCAGTAAAGCAAACATTTAAGTCAGCACAGACCATCCGCTACTTATCTGCCTCACAGGTGTAAAGGAAAAGCAGAAAGGAAGAGGAAAGGCTCTGAGCTGTCCTGGAAGGGCACAGGGTGTGGACAGGAAGGGGATGGTGGCGAGGATCTAGCACAGGACTATATTCTTCCCATCTGCATAGTAAAAAACCCCACAGATGTAGCCCAAATGCATCATTTACTCCATAACCTGTGAACAACTCAAGATAGGCCATAAGGAAAGATCAGTCTTTCCCTTGGAGGGACAATTCTTATTGCAGTAGTGGTTGCCTGTTTACAGATGCGTACTTGGTTTCTTTTTATCTTTTGAGTATCTGTGATCTTTGTGATGATTTTGGAATTACACTTGTGAAGTGAGGAGATGCAGCAGGCAGTAATACATCCTGACAGCTTCAGTGCATCAGTCTCTTTGCTGCTGTGTCCTTTACTTTTACCCAGATAACACTGAGTCTTACATCCATGCAGCTGTGACAATCTATGTCTTGGAAAGGACATCTCCACAACGCATTTACCAAGTTGATGCAGCTGATCCTGAAAATGCAAAACTCAAAGTAAGTTGTATTAAACAAAAAACTCCAGAGATTATATAATCTGCTGTGTCTGAAATGTGAATTACCATAATCTTTCAATAACTTCCTTCCTTATCAGAAACACAGGAAAAGGTTTAATCTGGAGAAAAAAAAAGAAGCATTCTCAATACTAAACTAAGAAAAAGCAGCCTTAATGATTGGACACAAACTATATTTTAAGTTCTCAGCCTTCCAAAATTAAGGGTTATTGAAGGCAGAATTTGATATAGTTAATCAGAGAGACAGTAGAAATTGTGAATTTAAATTTTTTAAAAGGCTTACAAAATGTTTCTTGAAGAAAGAGTGACTAAAAATAAATAAAATTTTTAACCTTCTGTATTACAATGTAAATTCTTTTAAATAAGACAGTAGGGAAATCATAAGGCAAATGAATATCAGGTTTTTGACAGTCCCAGGACAAACTGTGACCTACCTTCAGTTATGAAAATGTGTTGACTTATCTGAAAATTACTCTTGGTATTCAGAAAAACTTGTGGAAAATGATAAGTTGGTAGCTGGGGAAAAGTAACTGCATTTAGCTAAGATTTATGTTGTATGTTTGCTTTATTTAGTTTGGCTTTATAAAACACAGTACATTCAAGAACAGAACCCGAAGATGCTACTTTCATGTTTAATGTTATTCAAGAAAGCAATTAGCTTGAGCTCTGTCCTCAGCCTTTGCCCAGTCAAGCCGAGCTGGTGAGGAGGGCAGCAGAGCTGGGGGGGTTTAGCTCTGCTTTGTGTGTGAAAGCAGTGGCAGTGAGCTCCCTGTGCCCTCTAACCCCTGACACATCTGAGGCATAGGAAGCTGCAGATAAAGAAATGCTGTTACACCCTGGACAGATCTGCTCAGTGGCTTCTGCAGGTTATTTGCATGGTGCATGACCCTCTGTAATTTACCCTCTTCTACAAGGCAAGGAATGAATGGAGGGATAAAAGGTTTAAAGGTAAAAAGGCTAATTAGTTATTCTCTTCATTACAGTATTCACTGCTCCCTGCAACAGCACCATTCTCAATCAGGGAAAGTGGAGCCATTTTTTCCACAAAAGAATTTGATTATGAGAAAGATCCACATTGGTGAGAATGTATTTTATTCCCATGGCCTATTAGCTTATAGTATTCAGAGAAATGTTTTCTGACATACACAGAATGATTCTTGTTCTGTTTTTCTTATTTAACAGTTACTTTTTAAACATAACAGTGACAGATCCAGATGGACTCAACTCAACTAGAACAGTGAATATAAATATAATTAACATCAATGATGAAAGGCCCTACTTTACCACGTGAGTAGAAATTTTCCATTGCACTCAAAATGTAGGTGTTTTCTCAGGTTTACTGCTTTGGCACCAGTGAGAGGGTTTAAAATAAGGGCAAATAACTGTGACAACAAAATACTACTGAAAAAAGTGTTTTAATTTTGCTATGATTCCTATTCTTATACTGGAAAGCTTTGTCCTAATGTCCCTCATTTATTCTTATTTGTATTCTTAATATTTCTAAGTTTTCCAGGCTCTGTCTTCACGCTAAGAACAGCCAAACAAGCTTGTTTTACTTGTTAGCATTTACAGAGGCTAAAGCTATGCAAAGATCTGTGGACAAGTTCAGACAAGGAGATTAATATCACCCAGTGTGAATACAATCGTATAGAGTTTGCTCCTTATGCAGGTGTGCATTTCACCATAACTGTGTTTATTCATGCAGAAATGTCTAGACATAAAAAGGTCTCCCTTTTGATCAGTCTTCCTCTCCCAGACACATTTGTAAACAATCCTGGTGATCTTTGAAACACTGTTGTCTCTTACTCTGTCATAAGCAGGAAATGGTGTCATAACACACAAGTCAGAAAGAGCTTTTGAGGACTAATGGAGTCAGGATATATTGAGAATTTGGGAAAATGGGAACAAATATGCATGTGCTACAAGCAGGCTGTTTTGCTGTGGAAAGCACAATGGACAGTTGTTTCTGAAGCAGGAGCTTGACAATTATTACAGCTGATCTGACTGTTGTTGATTTATCTATGTCACTTGCATGAGACACTGATGGGATTCAAGGCACTCTCATTGTGTCTCTTGTTGTGAGACTCTACAGGGTCCCTGCTGAGAATATTTATGATGGCTCCTCTCCTGCCATCTCTGCAAAAGTGGAGACAGGATAGCATTGGGGCCATGCCAGGAGGTTCCAGCCACTTGTTTGGAACAATCTTCTGGGTGTTGTCTCAACCCAGAGCAATGCATGGCTCCTGGGCTGAGGCCAATGATCTGGACCTTGATGGATAAAGGGGTGAAGAATCTGAAGAAACAAAAGAACTAAATGTTAGAAATAGGCACGAATTATTGTTGTTGTTGTTGCTGATTTTTTTCACTACCTACTTAATACTTGAACCTCATGTCTGCAATAAACAAGAATGTTAATAGCTCATTCCATGCTACTGTACTTCTGCAAGCAGGAGTGATGCCTTGAGAGGCTACCTAGAACAGAGGCCAGCCTGAGTTAAAGGAATAAAGTGGGTATTCATTAAAAGGCCTTCAAAAGATACTCCTTGGGCAGCACAAGAGCCCGGCTGAGGCTGCACCCAAGATGGACATCTGGTCACGAGTTTTCACACTTTTATAAGTTTTGGTCCATTTACATTTTGGGGTTAATTGTCCAATTACAGCTTCAGGTTATGAAGTCCCATCCTCCCAGATTGCTCTCCTCAATTTGCTGGTTTTTATCCTTCTTGGGCCTGAAGCTGCAACGGTATCATTGGTTCTCAGGATTGTTTTGCCTAACTAAACTGTGAAGAGAACTTGCTAAGACTTTATATGAAGTTCAGAGCTATATACTAATGCAGTACAGAATCTGGAGAACATGAAAGCTGAAACTTAAGGCATCATAAGGAATCTTCTTCCCAGTGCCAATGTCTGTGCATTGTGTTCTAGACTGATTATTCCCTCCTAATGTTGCCATTTCTGTGTATTTATCCTTGTGTCTGGAATGCTAAAAGAGCTCTTTTAAATATTTATCTACATGTTTGAATTAGTGAAAGCTGCAGTGACTTGAGAATCTGTAACACCTAAGTTCTAAGACTCATATGGCACAAATACAGTCTGGTATTTGTTTGAATCTTCTCCCTTTTAGGTTGACACTACAGATCAAAAAGCAGCTCAGTTTGTAAAGAATTTTAGATTAAATTGCACTTCATGATCTATCCTTAATATGCACATATATGGCCCATCCCCTGCTACAATATGAGCAGCATGCTTTGGCCGAGTACTGCCTGACACTGTAACAATTAGTGCTGGGGTAAGAGCTGGGGAAACTTGAGGAGTTAACAACCTCCTTTATTTCACCCCAATCATAGCTGTCAAGAATAGACTTTCAAAGGGTCTTTTTAATTGTTCCCATAGTATATGCAAGCACATCTGGTTTTGGTGTTCACAACACTATGTTGGCATTCAGCCTGTTGAAATTGTTGCTGTTAAAATCAATGGAAAACTTGTGGAGTCAGGGAAACAAAGGAGAAGACAAGAAAACAAACATATGCTTCCTTTGCAATTACATTGCAGTGACTAAAAGGTCTGCTTGAACCATCCTGTAAAAAGCCACTGGCAGGTGGAAGACAGATGGACAACAGGACACATCCCAGACACAGGGAAGTGTAGGAAGTGGTCCCAGCTCCTCTCCAGCTGTACTGGTGCTTTGTGCTATGGGGGTGTGCTCAATAATGCCCCATTTATTTTTCTTAAATAAATTTTTCTTCCCAAAATATCTAGTGGGGATGGGATAATGACCAGGTTGCAGAAGGGTTGGTAGGGCTGTGAGGGTGGAGTTGTGGTGAGTTTGCTGTTCACAGAGAGGTTGGAGTTGGGGTTCCAGTTGGCCTAGGGAGTTTCCTACTTTGGGCAAAACCACTTAGAGCTGTGGGAGTGAGTGGGATCTGTTTCTTTCTGCATGACTCTGCAAGCAACAGGAGAACAAGGAAGGAAGGGATTCAATACCAAGACTAGAAACTTCATAAATAACTGACACAACAGGCTTCATAACCTCCTTGTTTTCTTCTGGCTGTAAGTTAGGTGTTTTTACTGGGAAAACCCTATGTGATTTCTCTCCTGTAGGCTTGCCTCTTTTCATGTGAACTGACAGAACAGTTGAAGATAATGTGTCTTCATAACCATTTTTAAAATTGCAAGTGGAGATCTTGAGGTGTGGGATCTTGTGTTCTGTCTCTGCAATTCTCTGCTCCAATTGCTAAGTGCCTCATGATTGGTGTCTTCAGAGAACAGCAAAGGACTCGTGTCCTCCTGTACTGGGAACTACAGACCAGTCAATTGCCTAAGTGGTTGCATAGCATGTTTCAAAAGTGCAAAAAGTATTTAGTCTTGAAACACACTTTTAATGTTTTTTTGAACTCTTGAGGACCTTCAACTCCCTTTGAGTTCTAGAATCAGATGATGCATGGGAGTTCATGTGTGTTTCAGTAATAGAAATCAATCTTCTGAAATTTCTGCCACCATTTTTGTGTCCTGGCCCATGCCTATTTTTGCATGTGGTTCAAGTACTGAAATTGTCCACCTGAATACCCATGTGAACATCAAACTGCAACCACTGTAAGCAATCCTGCACAATTGCTTGCCAGGCCGTATCTGACCTATAAAACTCAATTCATGGGAAATTTGGGAGCACTAGCATGCCAAACAGCAGCAGTAGAGAACCATTTTCCCAATGTAAAATGCATCAGATAGACAGATGCTGCTGGGAGTTTGAGGCATGTTATCTGTTAGGCACCCAGAAGAGTGCTCCTTCCTGCCCTCCCCTACTGCAGCAACAATTCAGTTTTTCTGTAATACTGTTGTCCCCCCAGAAGGCTGCAGCGTTCATGCCAAAAGATGATTAACTACATTATTGTAATTTTTGCTTTTCTCTTGCAAAATGAAGGAATTAGAGCAAATGGTTTTATGAGCTGGTGCCTCTGTAGGGAGATGGATGGCATGACTTAATGGCCTCCTACCTCTTCAACTTCCATGGTTCTGTGAAAGTCAAATTGTTTTTACTGGGTAAAAGTTGCAGAGGAAGGACCCTTACTTGTGTGGCTGTGTCATGCTTCATGAACACATGCCAGTTCAGCTACTGCTACATGTCCAGCTGGCAGAACCAATGACTGGGATATTTATCCAGACATGCAAATAGCCATCTCTGAGCCCAGCAGCACCATGGCTCTGCTGCTACAGTTGGCTTCTCAGCTAAGTCTGTAATCAGCTGCCCTTACAAACAAGATGCATGCTTTGCTGAATTTTATCTTGTAGAAAACAAAGAATCTACAGGATTCCAGAGGAGCAAAGCCCAGGCACCATTGTTGCCAATATAACAGCTAAAGATCCTGATGATGAAGATTCTCCCAGCAGACTTTTCTACAGCATCCAGTCATCTGACAGACATTTTTCCATAGATCCAGGTCAGACAAACAAAAATGTGACTTCTGACATCTGAAAAATAATAAAAAAAGACTGTCTACTTTGGAGAAATTATTTTTGTCTTAGTTTTAAATAGACTTATTTTATTTAGTGGCTCCCTATAGCAGTAAGGAATGCTCAGTCCCTTATTAGAGTGAAATTCTTTGGTCAGCTGACCAAGACTTGATAAGATATCTTGAAGAAAGTAGACCAAAGGTGACTTCTTGACAAATACTGACTTGTGGTTGGAGGGTGATGGTTCCTTGGGTGGAAGTAAGATTGCTGACTTATTTTTAATCTTTGAGAACTGCAGTGACCCTTCTGGGGCTCTTGAAACATCTGCAGGTAGTTAGACCATGATCTCCTCCTTCCTGTCTGAAATCCTCTCTAGCACTGAGGTGCACAGCAAATCTGCACCTCAAGCTCATAGTTCCATTCATGAGCCTCCTCAGGCAAGACCACCCAAAGGATTCCTCTTTCTCATGGTGATCCTATCTTCTTCATGTTCTCTGGGGTCTGTTCATCTGTTCCCCAAGAGTTTTTCTTCCAGGGCTGGCATTCAGTGACAGCTTTGCTCCTTGTCTGCTATTGCTTTAGAACTGTTTATCACAGCTGTAAGAAGTGCCACACAACACAGTGCTGTGGGGAATCAGGATGATCCATAAATGCTTTGGATTCCCTATGCCCTTTGGCCTTGTATTGCCACCTTCCTTCTCATTACACTCCAAGATGCAGAGGATGTATGCACTGTTCTTTTAACTCCTTTGTACTCTGGGAATAGTACTGTGCCATAAAAATCTTCTATTTTTGACAGAGGCTAACAGAAGTGAAAAAAAAGTATTAAGTGAGTGGCTGACCAGAGCACTTGGCACAGTCTGTCACAGCTCTGTTGATGTGTGAGTAGATTTGGAGGTGCTGAAGGATGCTTGAATGATAACAGTGGAAAGAGAAGCAGTCTGACTAGCTAGGGAGCAAGGACAGCACAGGCATTAGCAGCTTGTTGTCCTTGATGCTCTGTGAATGCACTCAACTCTGGCTTGCACTAGAAGCTTGAGAGCAAGGGAGACCTAAATGCTTTACAAACCCTCTGCTGAGGCCTCCTAGGGCATATTTTTCAGCAATGGTACCTAGCCATTAATCTCACCCAGAATGTTCAGAGCCATTTTGTCATCACTTAAAGAAAAATAACTAAACCAGCCGTGATTTGCACAGAACAGAAGACTTTTTATTCTGCTACCTGTCTGTTGAGCTGCCCTGCTCTCTTGCATGTACACCATGACCATTTGTTGCTTCCCCCCATGGTGAATGTCTGACTTCTGGCTGCTCTCTGACAGCAACTGGAGTGTTGCTGGTGACCAGGAGAATCGACCGGGATGTGCTTCCCCTGCGGCTCCATCCCAACATCTCGCTGATCGTCCGGGTGGAGGACAGCCCCAGCAGTGGCTCTGCCAGTGAAATGGAGATCACAATTGTTATTGATGATGTCAATGACAACGCCCCAGAATGCAATCCTTCTGCCTTCAGGTATGGAGTGTCTTCCTTGCCTTGCTGCCCCAGACCAGTGTGCAGACTAGGGCACATCCCCAGACCTACAGCTGGAGGCTCAAGAGGACATTTATCATTAGCCTGCCCATTGTACTGGGCTCTTGTCCATCAAACACATGGGTCAGTGTCTGGGTTGCTTCCTCCATGGTTGCATATTTAGATCTAGGATTTCACTTAAAAAGTAAATCAATGTTTTTGCCTGTGATATACAGGAAGAGTTCAAAAGGAGAAATATAAGTTGCTTTGACGGGAAATGTGTGTGTTTTAAACAGGAAAGAAGCAAACGAAAATACGGCTCCTGGGACATTTCTTGTTGATCTTAGAAATTACTGTAAAGATATTGATGCTGATCCATCAAACAACCAATTTATTTTCACTGGATTGTCTGGTTTTGGAAACAATAACTTTGCTCTGGAGTCTACTGTGTCTGGAAGACTTGTGGTCAGTCATTTGTGGCTTTATGTTAGATTACCCCATTAGAGAAGTCAACTTATGAAATATTAAAAGGGATTTTTTAATTCATTGTAGAAGAAAAAAACCCAAACTGTAATCCATTTCACAGTAGGTGTGATGTGGAGAATGACTGTTTTGACTGGTTGTGAACTATATACCCCTAGATAGGATGCTTTCTAAGGATTCTACAGAATTTAGTGAACAGAGAGTGTTTTCTTCAGTTTTAAATAAATGTGCTAGATATGATTAAAAAAAATATTCTTTTTTTAGGGAGTGTGAAGCACCAACTTTGATATGGATAAACAGAGAAATTTGATGTCATTTCATACCCATTTACTCATGACAGACTGTGGAAGATCCTTGCTATTCAGCATGAAGAATTTAAATATTTGAGAAATCTCACACTCAGTAACTCAGTAACTGGTCAGAATCGTAAAATCACTTGGAGTGGCAAATTTTCACGAAAGTGTGGTGGGATTTGCACTTCTGTGATTTTGCATGTCAAAATATGGATTCCTTATGCTGATAGCTGCTGGCAAACTTGCATTGGCCAGAACCCCACCGGTTCCTGGACACGTGCAAGGGTGGTTGTTTTTTTTGCTTTAAAAAAAACCCGTGGGCAACTACAGAAAAAGGGAAACAACAAAAAATAGGCATTCTGTCTAAAAGACAAGAGTGCTACAGGAGCAGTAAAATAATTTTGTATGGTTTACTTTAATTTTAGAACTGAGGTTTCCTTGTCAATAAGAACTGCCTTTAGCTGCTTCATCTGCCAACATAAAGAGCATTTTCCTTCCTGCACAGGGTGAGATTGTTGTCAAGCCTTTGATCGCTGTGCATGTACAATGTAACAGAATACACCAAGTAACCTGGTCCTCCAGGAATCTCCCTGAAGAGACAACCAGCAGTGGATGCAGTCTGTTAGCCCTGCTGCCCCAAAGTTTATGAGCTTCCACAGCAAGACAGAGAGCTCAGAAGATTAGGATTTAAATCTGTGCAAGCCACCATTTAGAAACAACTTGAGTCCTGGACAAACACTCGTGGCTGGACCTGATAACTTTTTTTTAATGTCTGCAGGCATGAGCTCAGGTAATAGCTCAAGCCATTACTGTTAGCAATCACAGATCCTTGTTGAGCCAAGAAAGGGCAGCATAAATAGCCAGCTCATTACACAAGCTTTGAATTGACTAGGTAAAAGGTCAAGACCTTATCATCCAAATGATTAAACTTTCTGCTCTAAATGGGAAGAAATTTCCTTGGCAGAAATGTGAGCATGTAGAAAAAGCCTGGAATTCAATCCTGGATTTGACTATTAGTCTGTGTTAATCCTATAGGACTGTTCTATATACCCAAGGGGCAAATCACACTTACAGAACACTGAAAAGAGTAATTGTCATCATGTGTACTGTGACTTCATGTATGGAGGTATAAATATGATTATGATCCTCTCTATATAGATGACTGGAACTATTGATCTAGAAAACCCACCTAATCCAGGAGTTGAAGTTTATACATTGACTGTCAGGGTGCAAGATATTGCCCATCCAAACTACTCAAGCAAGTATTCCTTTTATATTTCTTTTGATAGTTTTCTGTGCTGTAACAGCATGGAGAGAGGAATACCATATGTATTTTGAATATATGCATGAGAAAATTTCACAGCCATACTTAACCATGATTTAATCTTCTGTTATATTTCCAGATATCATCTACATTTACATCAGGATAAAGCCAGTGAATGAATTTTTTCCAGTCTTCCGTAATTTATCTTATGTATTTAGTGTTTCAGAAATTACTAAAGGTACAGTAAGTAGCACCTAAATGATAGAAATAATGTTGCCATGTTGTTAAGTGCCTTTTTGCTCCAAATGAATTTTCATATGTGTAGATGAGGCAAATGGCTCAAAGTTCCAGTTCAAATAGGGTCTCCACCATACAACCACCTACTACCCTTAAATAGACTAAACTGGCAAAAAGTCCAATTGTACAGATGGAAGCTGAGACACAGACAAATTCAGCAATTGCACAAGAAGTCTGTGGCAGTGCCAGGAACTGAACTCTGATGTCTTGTTTTAGACTGTCTTTCTGCTCTTGCTAAATTAGCCTTTTGGAGGGACTGTGGTGGTGCACAGAAACCTTTACAGACTGACACAGATGAGTGAGGACTCCCTTGGCCCAGCCATGGAGCACTTCTGCTGAGGTTCTCTACACACTCCTGTGTTTTGGTATTTACTGCTAGCAGCCCATGTACAGGGGAGCCATAGCACACCATAGGGAAATAGTGCTTATGATACCCTTGCTTTAATTTTCTTGGGTGAAAAACTCTAAACCAAATCTTCAGTTCAGTTTCATCTGTACCTTCTGTTACTTTAAATGTTAATGAAATATGGATTTTCTGTCTCTCAGTTGGATCCAGCATTGGAAGAGTGCATGCCATAGACAAGGACTGGCCACCCAATGTCATCACTTACTCCATTGTAGCTGGAGCTGGAACCAGGGATTACACAAATATCTTCTGGATCAGCCCAACAAAAGGAGATGTGAGGATTTTAGCTAGGTTAGACTATGAAACAACTCAGAAACATATTTTCATAGTACAGGCCTCAGACCAAGAGAAGTCTACAACAGCATCAGTGAGTAAATCCACTCTACTACTTCGCCTTTACCTACATCTTTCTCTCTTCCTCCTAGAACAGTAAGACACTGGGCAAAGAACTTTCTGTAAAAGGCAAGTGCTACCCTGGCCAGTTATATATTACTTAGATGAAAGAGGTGTTGTTCACTCAGTGTTGGTTTATTTCTCACAAAAAGGATAAAATTATATTTTAATATTTTTAACTGTGGTGTTTGCTTCTCAGACACTTTTTCTTACTTTACCTGGAAAATAGAAAAAGGACAGGGTCTTGAGGCCAGGTAACACAATCTGATTGTAGCCATGCTTAGTGGCAAACTCTTTTTGGAGTCTTTGTAGTGTCTCTTGGCCCTCAAACATACTTTTGATTTTGTTTGCCGTTTCTCGTCTGCAAAGTGTCCAAAGTAATGTGAGAATTGTGTATTGTGTTGCAGCATATCAGAGCTGTGTTTTCATGGAGTGGTACAGAGAGGATGTGGATGGGAAGAGGGCTTGGGTGGCCTCTTGGGTTAGTGTCAGAGGGCCAGTCCAGTAACTGCACCCAGTTGGCCTGCTGGAATTGTGCCTTGCCCTGACCATGATCGACTTTTTTCCTTGATGGTGCTATCTGGCAGGAGACAAGGCCATGCCAGGTACCAAGATAAACTTTAACAGCAGGGTTGGGCTTAGGTTTTCTGCCCAGACCTACTTTATTCAGAAGAAAAAGTATAGATGCTCTATCCAAAAAAGTATTTTATAGTAACTTCTTTCAAAGAATCCCAGTGTCCTTCACAGACAGGCTCCTTTTGACTTCTTTTCACGCTTTCTCCCTCATGACTGCTTTACATTTGATTTTTACACATCTCTTGAGGGTGACACAGGTACTAGGCTTGCTTTTCTTTCCAGCCAAGCACCACCTAGATAGAGTTGCTATCTAGGAGGTATTTAATCTCTTTATCTTCTATAATGTTTCAAGGTGACAATTAATGACAATTTAGCATCAGAAGCTTTCAACAATGTCAAGCTAATCTGTTGCCTGACTAAGACATTAGAAGAAAGAACTTTCGGAAGGGTAACCTTTTTCTTTTAGCTAACTAATCCCAGATGACATCAAACACATCTGGTTCTACTCAGGGTGCTCCTACCCATGCAGGAGGTCATTACCAGCATTTCTCTCTCACTGGGAACAGTCTATAAACACCCTCCTTTCTATGGATCATACTCTAAATAGTTATTAAATATGCTAAGAAACCTAACTGATGATTGTGAAGCAAACAGAGTTTTGGAAGGGAGTTGAATGTTTAGGAGTTTAATGATTCTGTGGTACTACTATTATTTCTCTCTTAAACTGTAACACAATTCAGATTGTTCAAACAGACATATCAGCTTGAAAACCCTTCCCTTTTGAAAGATGGCTCAGGCTATGGAATGTGTTCCTGGAAGAATGATGATCACAAGAAGAATTGAAGGACAAATGATCACAGACATTTTCTGTCAGGAACTAGGTTGGAAGGGGACTTCAGTGCTCTTCAACTATTGTTGATCAAAAGAACAAAATGGGCAAAACCAAACAGTTTCTGAAATCAGCAAAGTTCTGTCTCAGCACATTGAAGCAGCTTCAGTTTGCTATTGCTCTTTTCTTCCAGGTAACTGTGAATGTTTTGGAAGTAAATGATGAAGAACCAGTTTGTTCACCCAATTTCTTCTCACTTCAAATCCCTGTCAATTTAGCTGTTGGGACCAATATTAATGGCTTCAGGATTGAATGTCAAGATCGTGATTCTGATCCCAGGTCTTTCCGTTACTTCATTAATGAAGGTACTGTGCCACAGTGGGTGAGCTGGGAACAGTGAAAAAAATAGCAAATGCTGATAGTTCACTTATATTTATAAACAAAATTCTAACATAGTTTGTATGCTACTTTTCATGGTGAGCTAGCTGTGATTCACAAGTTCTGCACATCATTACGTTGATCCTCTCTCCACAAGCTGGTTACTGGTGCTGCAGGTGCTAGCAGCTAGAACCACTCCCTTGCAAGGCTGGATTGCCTGCCATATTAATTAATAGGCTATTAATTACACAGTTGACAAGAACTTCAGAAGAATGAGCTGGAATGGTGTGCAGTGTCAAATTTCCCTTACAGCTGAGTAAATCTTGAGAAAGGATGGAAAGTTCTGTATCTCTGCATATCTCACCATCACATAGATGCTGGTGCACTGTTCAAAACAACTGCTCGAACCTGCATGTCGTGGGTCCATGCTGTATGCAATAAACCTTCCTTTTAAAAATCCTTCTTTGAACCTCATGATCAGCTGCATCCACTAGCAGGACTGCAGTGGTATGGATAACACTCAGCTTCACAAAAACAGAAACAGACTCTCTTGGGGCAATTCCTTATTTTGTTGCTGAGGAGACTGCTGTGAAGGACGGAGCAGATTGTCCAGGTGCCAGTAAAAAGCTGTGAACATCAAAAGAGAAAATCTCTGTCCTACTGCAGCCCCTTGATGCCACAGAAGGAGCTCTGCAGACATGGTATTGACACACAATTCCATACAATGGCTGTGTTAGTAAATCAGTGTCTGACCACAGGCCTGGTCCTGGTGGTACAGGCCTGAGCTGTGTCATGCTCTGAGCCTAAGAGCAGCTCATGGCCCTTTTCGTGCCATAAAACAGGCATGGCCTTCAAGGACATGTCAACTCTTGATCTCTGTGGGGCCACAAGAGCAAAACCAAAGCACATTTGGTGCCTTTTCAAGGCCCTGATTTCCTGTATATGTGGTCTGTCCAGATCCTAACATCTGGAGCTGGTCTGCCTGCAGCCCAGGCCATGAGCAGCTCTCCAGCTACAGTGGACAGAAAGCAAGGGGTGGGGAGCCAGCAATTCTGAGCCCTCCTCCCTGCCCCATTGTGCTGACAAAGCACTGGAGGCACTGAGTGTCACTGAGCCATTAACTCTCTTCAAAGGCCTCTGCCTCTGGGCAGCTGGAGAAGCCATGGAGAGGGGCTGGAGCAGCACTCCAGGGACACCCCAGTAGCAGAATGAGCCCTGCCACAGTGCAGGGTCCTCACCCCAGCTGGGTGTTGTTGGGTGCTCCCCGGGTTGTAAGTTCAGGTCATTCAGGTGACCTCTTGTGTGCCCTATGGCTCTGGAGTGTGTCCACAGCCTCCTCTCTGCTATGTTCCCATAGAAGGTCTTATTCTAGATTGTAATGCTTTTATGACTATTGTTTTAAATTATTTTATATGGTACAAGGAAGATCAAGGAGCCCTTCCTGTCGTTGGCATTTCACCACACTTCATCACTTGTTACACACATTTACTTTAAAGTGGGATTAAAGTAATTTTTTTTTGCATTTTGGTGTTACCTTTTTGCAGGCAACGAGAACAGTCATTTCACCTTTTCACCAAGTGCTGGCTCCAACATATCTCATCTGATTCTTGCATCAGGGTTTGACTATGAGAGTGGACTTGATACAAACTGGATTTACAGTCTGCGAGTCTACATAACAGATGACAATTTAGTATCTGCCAGGGACAAAACTACACACTTAACTAAAACTGGCACAGTGACTTTGAGCATCAGAGTTATCCCAAATCCAACTACTGCCACAACCACTATGGTAAGTTCACTAAAATTTGTGTCCAGTTCTGCATTTCTTTTATGGCGTAGTCTCCACAGGAGTAAAGAGAAGAGGATAGATGCATGCAAAAGAAAAGCAAAACCCTAGAGTGCATCTAGTCCTGGGAGGTTCTGGGCCCTTCACTCTTACGAAGCCAGAGGTGGTTGATGTGTCATGAAGGATTAGTCCCAGGTACAGAGTCATAACATGTGTTTTGTATTTCAGTTTCTAAAACAAAAAGGGCAGGAAGCCAAAGGACTGGGCATGCTGCCATTACAATGCAACTGGAAAGTTAAAGATTTTGGCAGCTTTATTAATAAGAAAAGAGCAGGGATTAACCTTTGCCTGGAACCTTAAAATTACCTCATGCATTTTGCACCACCTCTTTTTTTATTCATAACTATTCACTCCCCCAGGTGCCTTGCAGTTTTGTGTGCTTCTTTATCAATGGAGCATATTAATTTGTGGCTATCAAAGTTGAAACAGACAACAAAAACAATAACAAGAAATCCTCATCACTTAAAAGGGTCTCTTTTCCAGACCTGAGGTCACTGTGTAAAACTTGGAGCAGCATCTCAGGAACTGAAGCAGTTTTGCACAGCCTCAGTGTGTCGCTGCGGTTTCAGCAGGTTTTGGATAGCAAATCCAGAGGGGTGGGATGGGTCTTTCCTGAGCTCCATGGCCATGTGATGGTCCATAGCTGAGCTGAGGAAGCCTGCACAGCTTTTGGCAGCCCAGGTGGGATCTTGCACAGCCTGTGGAACTGTGGCCCTGTGTCCCAGCAGTACTGTTCACCCTCCACACAGCCATCCCAGCTGTGTCATCCCAGTCTTACCAGTTTTATTTTGAAGCTGATTTCCATCAGGCTGGTGCAGGATGTGCAGAGAGCTTGCTTTTGTCTTGCCTGTAGATGTGATACAGCCTGAGGGTATGGACCACTCTGTCCCTATCCTTGTACCAGTCACCCCTCCATGCCTTGCTGCACCATCTTCCATCATCCACAGTCCATCCATTCCCTGCCTGCCTGCAGATGGCATTACCCTTTTCTCTCTTGCATGCAGGAATGAAAATATGAGTATCCAAGTGAAGTGGTAACAGAAGCCTTTACTGTAAAAGGGTCTCGATCTTCTAGAGGGTTCTGGTAACTGAGGCAGAACCAAAGGATCCTGCAAACAGCACATACAAGTGTGGTTGCTTTGCTACGAACATACTTAGATCCAAATTTTCAGACTGATTAATAACCCTGTTCTTATCTAATACTCATTTGGGAAGGAATAAATGATTTTTTCACTGCCTTCTACTCCCTCAACTTGATGTGGAAATGAAAAGTTAAGCTGAATAAACTTATTCTGTATTTTTTTCCCGTGCTTTACCACAACTACAAACAGTCCTAACCACATACCACAGCATTAAATCTGTCTCCCCAGAGATATCAGCCTTCCACTTGCAGGCTATTTTCCAGAAGAGCACTTCTAATACAGCAAGTTCTCCCATCACTACTCTTTACATGTGTTCAGTGCAGCAACTCAATGAGTCAGAAACTGGAAAGCTGGTAGTGTAGAAAAGAAGCCCCATTACAAAACGTCACTTGTGACTTCAGTCCAGGTGAGGATAAAGTGGTGGTGGTGATATTGAGATTATTTGAGCATTTCTCTAAGGATTGGATGTATCTTTTTTTGACATGACATGACACTTTTTAAATAGGTTATTTAAAAATTATCCTTAAACTGGAAAGAAGTAGATACCCTGTTTCATTTCATACTCAACATGATTACAAATGTTTTGCAGAAAATTAAATAAAACCTTCAGTAGGCGATCAAAACTAATAGCGCCACACTAGGTAATGAACTAGGTAGAGAGAGTGAGTAATTTCTGAAATGTGTGAGGATAGTTTCATGATGGGACCTTAATGAATGAGCTGTTAGCACCAAGTGATGTGCCAGCTCAGAGATGTGTCTCCTGACACGCAGGAAGATGTGGGAGATTGCAACTGCTCAGGAAGTGTGTTTTTTCCTTCTGGAACAAGTCACTGGGTAAAAAAGAAGGAGTTCCATTTCTTTTTATACAATAACCCAGTTCCTTAGGGTTCAACTCCTCTTACAAAGCAGTCTGAATGATCACTGCAGCGAAGATGACCTACTTTCAGTTTTGCCTTAGGTAAAAAGAAAGCAGTATCTCAGTAATGGCAGTATTCCCTGAATTTGCCCACCCTCCACCAGTGTGCTCACAGCCTCTCAGGCAACCTGAAGCTTTTAAGCCCACCACGACATGCTTGTTTTGAAACATGCATTGAAACATGATCTGGAACCTCCTCTTTTCCTTGTGGGTGGGGTCCATTTCACCTGCCTTTGGTTGCCCCAGGAGCTCAGTGGTCCATCCCATCCACCTGAGCTGCCTTGGCAGTCAGCAGGCAGACACATGGGATGAATCACTGCCTGCCTCCACCTCGCTGTGCCCATCACCTGCAGAGCCCTGGGGCAAGCTCTGGTGCCTCAGTGCAGAAGTTCAGCCAGATGAAAGGTGACGCTGGTGTCAGTATGCAGCCGTGAGGAACTCTTCCTTTCTTGTTTTAAAAGCCTGGCTTCACTGTTGTGACAAGAAGGCAGAACCTCTACTCTCCGTCGGCGTGGTACGTGCCATTCACCATCACCCTCGGCGGCTTGCTGCTCCTCGGGCTGCTGGGCTACCTGGGGCTCCTGCTGCTGGCCCGGCTCCGCTCCCGCTGCCCCCCGGCTGGGAAAGCACACAGCACCCCTCTGTGAGTGCCCAAATGGCTCTGGGGAAGTCCCAGCACCACCTGGCAGTGACAGAGATGGCTCAGGCCTTTCTGCAGTTATGGGTGCTTTGAATCTCCTATAGCAGTATGCACTGTACTGTAGGAAATGTGCAGCGATATTGGGTGTTAATGATATGAACTCAAGGAAATGTGTCCATGGCATTTTTTTCATAGGTTTAGTAACATTAACATCAGCAGAAGGTAGAAGTAGAATTAGAAATTATAACCTCTAAAGGCAGCTATGCTCACAAGGTTCAGTCGGAGCCTGTGCCAGACTGTGCTGACCACAAATATTTTGGTTTGTGTTTGACCCCCTCTCCAAGGGAGCTCCCATCTAGGTTGTTACTGGATGTGTTTTCCTCCCTCTCAGCTACAGATCCCAGTGTCCTTTGCAAATATTGGTGCTCATGCCAAATTCATGGTTCTGGCAAAACTTCTGCAGATTTCCTGGAGTTTTACCAAGCCAGTTACAAGGCTCTGGCCCATAAAGCTTTACCTTTAAGTGTTCATGCTTGGCAAAAGGCATGGAAGCACCTGGGACCAGCTCTGAGTCACTGTGGGAAGTGGAGAGATCCCTGCTGGCTGCTTTCTCAGTGAGCTGGAGCCAGGCTGCCTCTAAATTGACTTTGTACTTCACAAAACAAAGATAAGCAGTCCTTTAAGTGGCTGGGATTTTTTTTAAAAAAAGGATTTCTACAAGTATTCCCAGGATTTGGACATCAATTTAGAAGTTACATTAAATGTAAAGAACTTATATATGACTGTGACTATAGTTCAAATCGTGTGTGCAAGGCATTAAAAGGTTGTGATAAAAATGACAAATTAATCTAAGATACTGCTATTGTTTATTAATTGGGCAAATGATTTATTGGGAACCGGGATCTCTCATTATAAATCAATTTCTCTATTTTCAAAAACATTTATAATCTTTAAAATATTTTAAAAGGCATTCTCTGAGCACATCAGATCCAAAAAAATTGACCTTCCTCCCAGGATGGAACAAAATGACAATATCTGAAAAAATATTTTTCCAGATTATATAAATCCATTATGTTATCATCAATGAGACTTTATTATTTTAAGAGCATTCCTTCTTGAAGAAGTGTTAGAGCAATGCTCAGGACTGTTTTCCTGTTTGAGGGCAGCCTTAAATGATGCAGGCTTTCTGTGAAAGCAAAATCAGAAACCAAACAAATCAAGCAAATCTCAGAACTCAAGGAAACACATCCTTCTTGCCAAGTGAGAGAGAATAAGATTTTTTTTTTTTAGAGAGAAAGCCATGACATTTGTTAACTATACTCTTAATCTTCTTTTCATTACAGGATAAATGCTCCAGGTGTGTACCTCTTCTATATTTTAATGCTTCAAAAGAAGACCTTGTTTATGATTCCGTGTATAATCTGTAAATTGATTTCTAGATGGAAATTTGACACAGTAGAAGGGTACTGAGATTAGATAATCCTGGCCAATTATGGGAGGCCTGACAAAGTGATTTCATGGCCCTTTTAGGCTTCAAATCTATTAACTATTAGGCAAAACCCAAATTCAGAGTAGTCTGGTATTCTGGTGAAGATGCTAAAGAATTACTGTATTTTTCACACACAATTTATGTGCTATCTGTTAAAAAATAATCCAAGCCATCTAAAGCACCTTTAAGAGCCCTCTCCACTCTAATTCCCTGTTCTCTGATAATTTCTCTGATCACTTCTCTGATAGTTTGCTCCCTTGACACCATTACTTCACATATATAAAGATTTATTTTGAAGTGTTGGTGCTTTCAAAGGGGTTTGTATAACTTAGCAGGGAGATGGAGATAAACCACACATGGAAAAGCATGGTTTTTTAAGCAGTCTTGTTCTTTTTAGTCCCATGACATTTCTGCTAGAAAGCACTGCTCATACGGGCTGAGTAGGACCCTGCTTTTGTAATTCCTCTTTCCTCAGTCAGTATCTCCCAGATGGGAAAAACCACAGGACTAATAAACCCCACAAAATTAACTGTTCTCTTGGTTGCCCAATTTGAGACATTTCAGTGTTGGCTGGTTTCCAAAAAGTGAATGCTTTTTGCTTTCTGAAAATCTGGTTCCCAATTGCTGGGCAGCAAAGGCCAGACAGAACAGGTTTCCCATCAGTGCTCAGGTTGAGATCCACCTGCAGCATTCAGAGTTTTGCACACCTGGCTGGAAAGCACATTTGTGGCCAGCCAGCGTTCTCCAAAGAAAGGCCACTAAACAAATTGGCAAGGAGTGAGTGAGAAGAAATCATAGCAACTGGTTGGGTATCATCCACAAATCCGTGCTGTCGAGATGCCCATGGCACTGCTGCTGTATTTGTTTGCATGTGGGATGAGCTAATAGTGTGGTAAATTCACACACAACCAAACTGTTCTTCAATCTGAATTTTACTTGACTGAAAATGCAGCTCTTCCATGTTTTGTCTCCAAGCTGATATTTGACACAAGCTTTGCAACCACAAACATTTGTGCAAAACAATAATCTGCATTTCTAGTTCAGATATTCCCAAAGGTGAATTTCTGTATTTGTTCATATTATTTGGAAAGGGAAATTTGTTTAATAACAATTGCTATTCATTCATTACTGACTTTTCAAGGCTAGTCTTTTAATTAGTCTCTGGCAATTGTGGATTCTCACTCACCATTTGAAAAGAAATGAGTCATTTAAGATGTCTCAGAATTTGAGTAGAAAGAATGTCTATTTCTTTGAGGAAATCTTGACTTTAGAAGATACAGTCTACAGTCACTATCAGAAAATTCTGATTATTAACAATGTGCATTTTCCTTTCTGTAGAAAAGAAGAAGCCTAAGAAAGAAGTGGCTGTGGTAAGTACTACTGGACTCAAAGGAAACCCCAGTTTTGCCAGCCCCAACATGCAGTATGACCATGGGGCCCTTTCTATGAATGGTGTCTGTTTTCCAAAGAGAATATAAAAATGATAGGCAAGGAAAAAATGATTGCCCTCAAATGCAAAACACTTCACTGTCCCAACTGGCCTCTGTGTTTGGAAGCAAGGGGTGTGAAGGGTGTTCACCTGCACTGGGGCCCCTTTGCTTCCAAGTGCCCAAATGCTGTGCTTGGGAGGTCAGACAGGCTGTGCCCACAGCAGTGACAGGGACACTCACTGCAGAGGTGGGACACCAAGTGCCCCAGCTTCACTGATGGCAGCAGTGCACTGCTGAGACACCACAGACCTGTGAAGCCAACTCTGATCCACCTGAGGGCAACCAGCAAGGTGTGCCAGCACACCCAGGCTGTAAAGAGTTTGTCCCTGATAAGCTGCTTGCAGCAAAATGTCCTGGATGTTTCCACTGTTGGAGATGTTTCTTTGCTCCCAGATCTCGGGGCTCCTTCCTTTTCATAGATGTAATTGTATAAAAGATGCATAATTGCATAAATAGGCAGAATGCTCTCAGGCACATGGTGTGGTTCCTGGAGTTGTCCTTTGCAGGTCCAGGAACTGGGCTGATATGAGCCTTGTGGGTCCCTTCCAACTCAGGGTATTCTGTGAATCTATGCAAGGCACTTTGATTAGTGAACTCCTTCTCCCCAGATTTTTCAAAGAGGGGATTCCCAAGCCTACTCTGGGTGGAGGAGACCCTCTTGTGGTAACACACGTGGAGACATTTAGCATGTCAGAACTTATTAATTCCCCTTTAAATATCTAGTGAGGAAATCCTACACCACAAATGGCTCTTGTTGCCAGTTTAAATTAAAGCCAGCCTAAAGGAATGCAATATACAAGTCACACAAATCCACCTCCATCCATGTAGATCACTATTTCCAAGTCACTGCTCCTCCTTCTGACTTAATTCACAGCCTTCATTTTATATTTTGTGTTTCTTCACAGACAATGACAAAGCTAAACACTGTCTTTGATGGAGAAGCCAGAGACCCAGGTAATAAAAAGCAATTAACAGAGGATATGAATATTAGGCTTGAAACAAACAAAATTAGTTGATTTAAATATGGTTTGACATTGGCTTTTCATATTTCCAGTTTGCTATTTCCAAGGAGAATGGGAGCTATATCTCAAACAGTGAAAATCAAGACAGTGCCTCAGAACATTTGTAATGGTAGAATATACTTACAGGCCTTGAAAGCACACATCTGATGGTCAGACTGTTCCCTACTCCTCTGCTAAGCTGGAATGTATGGATGTGGTATAGGAAGGTGGGAGGGGAGAAGGAATGTGTTGCAAGTCTCCTGCTCTGGTGCTGTCATAGCTACACGGTCTCACCTATCTTGTGTCTGGGAAATGGCCAGGAGATTAATGTCACTGCAGAAGTGCTGCCTTCATCTCCTTCATCTCCTAAACTTCTCCCTGGAGAAGTGGGTGGGTGAGCTACTGGCTCCTGCACAAACCTCCTCCCTTACAGCAGCACTGTGTTGCTGTTGTCTATTCAAGGCTCAGGCATCACTTGTTGGGGAGAGAAGGGAAGGCCATCAGCTGGCAACAGCTACTGTGTCACCAGGCTCCAGCTATGCAAACTCTGGCCATATCTGATTAACCAGCAAAAAGCAAAAAAAAAAGCAAAAGCTACAAACCTCAAGATGAGCTGGGGAGCTCATCCAGCTCCCCATTGACAGCCACTGCTCTGCAGCAGGGCTCATTACAGGAAAAATATTTTTGTTTTACTGAGGATTGATCTGGCTTACCTCATTCTCCTGAAACACAGCCCCTGCCTGAGCCCCTTACTTTGATTCTTGGCCTGGAATTCGGGTGCCCAGCCCTGTGCCTAATGGCTGAGAGCCCCAGCGTGGAGATGAAGGGCTGGTAAAATGTGACAGTCAGACAAAATAAGTTTTTAACAAATAGATCTGAAAATAGGCCTGGAACAATATGTCTAGAAATCATCCAGAAGAAGGCAGGCTTGTTTCAAGGCTTGGATTCATCTGGCCAATTTCCACCCTAGTGCCTGTAACTTGTGTTTCTTATTAGCTGGCTCAGAGCTGTTGGATGTGTTGAGCTAATGGGAAACACTAGGCATGGAGACTTAAGCACAATTTGGGCAAACAAGTGGGACCCTACTGTGCAATTAAGTCAATCCACAAGGCTGCTCAAGGCTGGTTTGATCCAGGTCCAAGCTCACCTGCTATTTATAAAGAGATCTGGAGGAATGGGCTCCAAAATACCTGTTTTTTTTTTTCCTGTGTAACTGCATTTGCAATATATTAAACATGGGTAGTCTCTAGGCTGCTGCAAGAGCTGCTTTCCAGTGTTCTTGCAGGACAGCTGGGGCTCCCTTTCTCAGCAAACCTGTCCTGGACTTAAGGATATCTGAGCCCATCCAAACAGTCATCCAGAGCCAGAGCATTTGTGTCATGCCTGACACAAACATCAAGCTCTAACACAGCTCTGTGGTGACAGCAGGGAAATGTGTGCTCCCCACTCCTCTCCTCTCTTCTCCACAGCTCCTTGCAAACCCTAGAGGATCAAAGGTTGCTGGTTTGGAAATGAGATTTAATAATTCCCAGGACATCATCTGTTGAATATGATTAAGAGGGATGGTCAGAAGCTGTTTCCTGATCTGGGCTTGTAAGCAGTCAGAAAAAATAACATGTAAAGAGATCCAGTTTCATCTTGACTTGCTCAGATTGTGTTAATGTGTCACAAACCATTAATTCTGATATAAACTGCAACATTTAGTAACATGTAACCACTGTTTCTTTCCAAGTCTTAATTTGTTTTGTCTTCTATTGTTTAATTACAGAAAATGCATTATAGCTCCTGATTCTCTTTTTAGCAAGATACAGTGAGTTAGACTGTGAGGTGATCACACTGGACACACAGCAATTTTTTTCACTTATCTCTAGGTAGCAATGAACTAAGGAGAAGATATTTGCTTTTAATGTACAGGTAGAAACTACCCATAAAACCTGAACAGAGACAGAAGTCTTTCTGACAAGGAAAGGTAGCCATGTGTGCTAAACAACACAAATTTAACAATATTTTATCTATATGAGAAAATCATGTACGAAACATACAGTACTTCACTCTATTAATGGCAAAGTGGACAGCAAGCCTGGAAAAAAGCATTTTGTGTAAATGGAGAAAGAACATATACAGCCAAGACTCACTGGATCTCCAAATCCTGGGTCAGTCAGATGAGCTGACACGGTCTGGAAGATGTATGTAGCATACTGTGCTCCTAAGCAGGGTTTGCTGCCTCTGGTAGGCAACTCTGCATGACAAAATAGGCACAGACAAATACAATGGTCTTGCTCAGTATGGCTGAAGACAGAAGTTTTGTCCTTACAGCTATGGGTGTGTTTGTTACACTGCCCATGTTACACTGCTGTGTTTCTCATTTCAGTTCCATGCTGAGAACTGTCATGTCTTAATCTGCTAAAGCTAGAATGATTTTAATCTGTTGTCTTTTTGTTCTTGCAAGTTACTGGCAGAATGTATGAGTTCAATACACGGTCGGGGGCCCGGAGGTGGAAGAAGAGCAATGAGCCCCTTCAGCCAATGCTGGCTATGCAGGTCATGTCCAGTGCCACTGAAAACAGTGGCCAAGGGGTGGATAGAGCAGAGGCACCAAGCAAAATAGAGCCTTCAGAGAAGAGGAAAGAGCTGACTGCAGCAACAAAACCAGCTGTCAAGCCCTCAGCAGGACAATCAGAAACACCAGGCCAAGCTGGGCTGAGATTGCAAAAGAAGAAAGAGGAGTCTGAGGTTGGGAGCTTATCCTCACCAGCCCCTTAAGGCAGGAACTGATCTCTCCCAATATGAACTCTTTTCTATTAAGCCAGAGTGCATGAGACTCCAAGGCACCCCCCAACTAATCCCCAATCTGAACAGCCAAAGAATCAGATGTGATTTTTCATTCTCTCTCAGCTGTAAAACAAAAGGTGGCCATAAGGTGTGTAAACCAGACTCAAAGGCAGGATGAATCTGGATGCACCTTTGGCAGGTGCATGTAAGAGCAGGAGAGAAGAGGAAACAAAGCAGAGTCATGGACAGAAGCATTCAGTGCCCACTGCCTCCTACAGACACTGGCAGATTCCCCCTGGAAAGGTCTGCAGCTCCAGCAGGCATGGCCACATCCTCTGGCTGCCTTTGGGAATGGCAGCATGCACAGATGTGCTTTCTCAACAGTGAATGGGGTGTCCTGTCCCTGATAAGCAACCAAATGAGTGAAAAGCACACCAAGGTAGAAATGTTTGCTGGTAGAAGCTAAAATTTTTTATTTTCATTCAGTATTTTATTTCAGCTCTTCCTTGCCCTCTCATCTTGCTGTAGAGAAGACCATGGCTTGAAAGCAGTTCTGGAGTAGAGAAAGCCTACAGCTCCTTGTGGCATCTCAGGCTGTCAACACTTTCAGCTTATTTATCTTTTGTAACACTAAGAGCATTCAATATTTTCACCTTTGGTATTTCCTCTGGCACATTCAATGCTTTACAGGATCAAGTGGAATATACTCAAAAGAATAATGACAGTAAACACATGGGATGAAATAATCTTTTCTGAGTGTAAGCATGTATAATGTAAGTGCTGTCTAAAAACCTGATATAAAACAAACAAACCCAACAAGATTTTATAAAATTATTTTAATCTGAAGAAAAATAATTATGATGACTTGACACTCCATGGCTTGTCTTGGCTTGTTTTCTTTCCTGATTGCAAAAAAGTTTTTTGACAGCAAGGGACTGATATCAGGTAGTAAAAGAAAATTTTGGTTTGAGTTGAGCAGTGGCAGTCAATGAAGATTTCATTCAGTCTCTCACATACGTTGTTTTTGTCATGCAACAAAGGACCTGGATGGAGAAATCCACTGCAATTTCACCAAGGATCCTACACTTCATAAAAACATCTGTCATGGTGCTGTAACTCTTTGCTGTGCTCCTAAGGAGTGGCTTGGCTCAGAGCAACTTCCCTAACAAACACAAATCATCCTCGGTCAAATGTTGTTTCATTGCACAATCAGAAACTCAGTGTGTAATGAACACCTCAATGATACAGATAAGAAAGAGTGATTTAAACCCCCTGAGCACATTATCACTTTACTGTGTCCATGGCAATTGTCATAACATTGTTTGACCCTCCAGCACCAACAGCAGCAGCCACACATTCAGTGCTCTAACCCACCATTGTTTGCATTTTTTAGCTGTAAATGCAGCACATCCAGTTTCTATTCAGGTGGTTTTCCAGTGACATAAAGACACTCTGCAGTAGCTGGCAGTGATATTGTAAGTCTGATCTTCCTAGCACTCTGACACCAATCTACCCATGGGCATACCTGGCACCTCCAGACATTAGATTTTGTTACCTGAAGAAGTTAACTGCATTATTTTCATGACAGGAAGACACACGGGTTTTTGTACTTACTTTCCTGGGCATTTCTCTAGGGCAGCTGCTTTGCTTCCTTGATTGTTCTAGCTCTACTTCAGTGATTAAGGGATAAATACATTTTATTTTTAAGGCAAGGGAGAGACAAGCTGTAGTTTCAGCCAGGAAACTGGCAAAGAGGCAGATGAATACTCGTCTTTCTTTACTACTGCTCCTGCTGCTGAACTGCACAAACTTATTTCCTTCCTTCTTAGGGAAAAAACCCCAACAGCAGTATAACCTTGTATCACAGCAGGCTCTGAACTCCATGTATGCAAACACAATGTCATGGCCAGCACTGCTGGTGCCGTGGTCTCCCACAGCTGGGCAACAGCTGGGTGAAAAGCAACTGCTCTCATAGTGGTGCTCTCATACTCTGGTCTCAGAACAACTGACAACTGAACTAAGAGGAACCATGGACATAAGAGATGCCAGAGCCAAGCACTAACGCTGCCCAGAATGCCTGCACCCAGGTTTAGCTGGTGTACTCAGCATTTGTGGGGGCAGGTTTAAGCAAGATAAAGCACCCTGTGAGTCCAATGCAGCTCCTGCCTGAGGAGACCAGAGTGCTAACCACAAAGCACAGCTTCACCCTTCCCCACATGAAATGCTGATCTCCAGCTCCAACTCATTCTTCATCTTGATCTTTCCTATAAAACCTTATTTTGGACATGCATAGGACTACTTCCCTTGCTTAGGATCCACAAAATCAAGGAATAACAAGGTTTTACATGAGCAGTAGCTTTATGCTAAAGCAGCACCATTTTCCTATCAGCTGCCCCTGCTACTATCAGTGTTCCTTCCTGTGAAGGAATCAAGAATGAATTCTTGGTCTCATTAAGCCAAAGCACATCCATTCCTGTCTCTGGCTTGTCTTTGGTGGGACAAAAGCAGAGAAGGTAGAACTGACTGACCCAGGTGTGTGCTTGTTACTTAGTGTATTAAACAATATGTGAAAAGATACTTTGAATATAAAAGCAACCTATATTTTTTCATAAAATAGAGATTATAATACACCGTGCAGTACAGCTTTAAATGTTAGAAACCTCTTCTAATTGTCAGAGGAGCTTTTGTGCTTTTTTTATTCAGAAGTCTTTTGAGAACACAGAATCAGTGTCTAGAATTGCCACTAGATGGACTGGGAGCAAAGATTAAGTGCAGCTCTACACAATATACGCATTTGATTATTGGAAGAATTAGCCAAGACCATGGGCCCTTTCCATCATTTGAAGCCTTCAAAGGTCAGGAACAGCTGCTGTGTGCTCTAGAGGGTCAGACCAGATGATGAGGACAGCCTCTCTAGTCTTCAACAGCTCTGTTAGTCTCTGTGAACAGGATACAAAGTGTGAACTTGGTGCTATTTATTTTAGAGTGATGGCACTGATAAGCTGAGACTAGAAGAGGAGGAAAGGCACCTGGTGGTTCAAGCAGACTGGCTGGGGGCAACAGTTCCTGACCTACAGCTGCCTATTACATGTTATGCAATAATTTTATCTGAAGTCTACAAAAATGAGTGTGAGTTCTGCCACAGCTTTTAATTGCTGTGTCTCCACCTATTACACATCTCTGAAGTGCTTCCAGATCTGTGGATTGACATTGCTCTGAAAGTTTCAAGAGTGATTAGGAAAGAGCACAGGTCACTTTTCCTGATGAGGTCTAATTTCCCCAAGCAGTTTATGTGTGATCATGTTACTGAGGTTTTTGTCCTTTTCTCCGAAGGCTCTGCTTTCATGCTGGTGTTAGAAATAGCATCTGCAATAAACATCAGAAGTCTCAGCTTCTGGCAATGTAATTCCATTTCTATCAAGGAATTTGTAAGTGCTGATACTGCATTTCTTCATGATCTGAAAGAGACCTACACATGAGAACAACTTCAGCTGCAGAGATGGAGAATGTCTGCCCAGGAGGCTGTCACTTTGTGACTGCTCACTAGGAGCAGGAGATGCAGTTTGGATCCCCTCAGAGAAGGAGGGTCAGACAAGGGGAGCAATCCTTCTCCTTCTGAGCAAAGAATCTGGCTGCTAGCTTATTTTGTGAGAGCCAGATTGCAACACCATAATGTAACTAACATTTTAACAGCAAGCAGCCACAACTGCATATTGCACAAGCCCCAGCTGGTTAGGTCTGACACCCCCAGTCATAACAGGCCCTTTGCAAAGCTCCAGCTGAAAGGCTGAGCACAGGCTCAGCCCCCACTGGGCTCCATCTGCACATGCCTTGTCTGAACTAGTCCCTGCAAGCTCCCTATGTTATCACAGGGGAGAAAGAGACACTGGGGTGACTTATTAAAAAGCAGACACCTAGAATAGATCAGATGAACCATGCCCTGAAAGCAGCTCTTTCTGCATGCCTAGATCAGATATCAATGCCTCCAGAGTACACATAAAGGTAAAGCTGCTGAGTCTCAGCCCAGGTTGTTCAGGTGAGGGCAGGTCCATGGCGCTGCAGCAGAGCCTGAGGAAGCTGAAAACCAGGGAAAAAGTGAGCCCGGAGGTCAGCCAGGCTCTGCTGTTGCCTGCTCACATCCCAGGGGAGATGGGGCACCACCCACGCTTTGTCAGTGCTCCAAGGTCTGCTTTCTGGGACCTGTCTTGGGGTAATTCTGCATCTGGAAGCAGATGTCATGAGATGTGCATCAAACCAGCCCAGTAGAAAAGCATAGGCCTGGCTTGGAGATTAAAGAAGGCAGATACAAGCTTCAGCAAGTTTCTGCAGCAGGCTCGGTGTTATTGAGTGAGAGACACACTTGCAAACAAAACAGATGAATACATCTGACTCTGAATTGTATTCAAGAACTGTACGACTCTGCAGTTCTTTGGCACCAAACTTGAGCTGCTGTGGGTCAATAGATGAATGGGATTTCAGCTGGTGAATGACATGGGCTAGGCATAGCTTGGTCTGGCCATGCAGTTGTGCTTCATTTTTAATTCCTGCTGGTGGATAGCAGCTGGGGCCACGCAGACTGGAGCAGCAGTTCTGTGTTTGCACAGGATTGGCCCCTCTGTGGCCAGCACTGCCTGCTGGGCAGCCGTGACAGCCGGCTGCTTCCAGAGGGGCTGTGTGTGTCCCATGCGCGCCAACCTCGCTCAGGGAGGCTTTGGGGCCTGGCTCCTGTCCATGTAGGCAGCAGGGCTGGTGGACCCACAAGCTGCTGTATCTGCACATTTAGCACTGCTCTGGGCACAGCACCCCGGCAGGGGACGGGGGGAAAGACAAGGAGCTGCTGGAGAAGGTCCAGCAAAGGGCAACAAAGACAATGAGGGATCTGGAGCATCTCTCTTATGAGGAGAGACTGCAGGAGCTGGGTCTGCTTAATCTAGAGAAGACTGAGATGGGATCTCAACATAAACATCACAAAGGTTGATGCCAAAAGGATGTGCCAGACTCCTTTCAGTAGTGGCAGTGACAGAATGAGGGAGCAATGGCTGTAAAAAAACCCCAATACCCCACAAGAAATTCCACCTCGACATTAGGAAGAACTTTATGTTGAGGGCAGCAGAACACTGGAACAGCTGCCCAGGGATATCACGGAGTCTCCCTCTCCAGAGATATTCAAAACCCACCTGGACACGTTCCTGTGTCACCTCATTTTGGTTATCCAGCCTTGGCAAGGGGGTTGGACAAGATATTCTCCAAAAGTCCCCTCCAATGCTAATTATTCTGTAATTCTGTAACAGCAGGAACACCCCTGGCCCCATCAGCCCCAGGCAAAAGAGAAGCCCCAGCACCCTGGGGCCTGGTCCCGGCTCTGTCCAGCCATTTCTCCTTTCCTGCAGGTACTGAAAGCGATGGCAGAGAAGGGCTCTGTGCCATCCGGGCAGCGGCTGCTCGGCTGAAACTCTGTCCATGAGCTGCTGGCAGAGGGAGGCAGGGGATGGCCCGCACTTGAGGCGGGGAGGCAGAGGCACGGCGCTCCCTCAGCCAGCACGGCTGTGGGGAGCCCAAGAGCCCCGCGGGGCGCTGCTCCTGCGGCCTGGGCTCCCGCAGCCTCCCCGGGGCCCTGGAGCGCTGCTCCTGATCCCTGGGCTCCCGCAGCCTCCCCGGGGCCCTGGAGCGCTGCTCCTGATCCCTGGGCTCCCGCAGCCTCCCCGGG
>WBNO01018278.1:154635-177263 GCA_013400575.1 Peucedramus taeniatus
CCTCTCGGGCTGCCCGCACAGCCCCGGCTCCGCACGGGGCCCGAGCACCGCAGGGACGGCGGCTGCAAGACCTGGATCAGGCAGAAAGAAAAGTGAATTTGGGAAAAACGAGGGAGAAGAGCCGGAGCGTTAGGCACCGTAGCGATGCAGGCGTATCCAGAACGATGATCCCCTACAGGATTTATCCGCTGCAAAGCACACTGGGTCACTCCAGGAACGATCAAATGACCTATTTTCTGTTTGCTTTGAGCTCTTCCCTTTGCCACACTGAACTGAGCCCGTTCCTTGCTGTTTAGCTGCGACACAGGATGGGTGCTCCTGTTCTTCGTCCCCTACGCTCTTTTGTATCCGTGCAGACTGGATGCAACCAGGGAAGGATGCTCTGGCAGCTCTCTGCACAGCCATGGGCACCAAAGCAAGGAGGAACCATATTCAATCCATTTTCACACTGAATTTCTGAATGCTCCTCCCTACAATATCCAGTCTGATCACATCTTCCCACTTCATGCAAGCAGTATAACCACACTGACACCTAGAGAGGAGGCTGAGGTTTCTCTGTTGACTACCAGCACCAGGGCTAGCTGCCTAATACACTTTGAAATGTCCTTACAGATGTGAAAGCATGCAGCCTGTGACAGAAGCATCTATGAGATTAGACACTCTCAACATTTCAGGGAAAAAAAAAACGTTTAGAAAAGTGACAGCATTCAAAAATATCAAAATGGACACTAATTTCTGCCAGTGACCTTATGCCAAAGGGTATTTCCTAGTCACTATACCAAAATACAGCAGTATTTGCTGCTATGAAATATTAAAAAGCAAAGACTAAAATCCAGATATGAAACCTCCACTTTTCAGCTGTTACCCAGCTATGAAAGTGTCTGAAGAAGTTTGACACCTTGTTCTGTCAATCACTACACCAAAAGCCTCCCCAAATATCTGAGCACTCCACTGAGCCTGCCCAGGGGGATCACCAATGTCTAACAGCAGCATATCAAGCTCAGTGATAAATAAACATCAGTGAAGAACTTCCCAAACTATGCCTGATGCCAGGATGTGTTTTGGCATCCTACCAACCCCACTGGTGCTGGAGTGGGTGAGAGAGAAGAGGGAAGTGAGCAGAGCATTGGTGTAGCCCTGTCTGTCTGCACAGGGTGGATGGTGTCCGTGGGACACCACAGCAGTGCCCCTTCCAGGACCAGCAGAGCTGCAGCTTGTACCTTACACCCTTTTGTCCCCTCCCCACCACTGGTGCACATGCAGCGAGGGAGCCAGCTTGGGAGATCAACAAAGAACTAAAGTAACAGACATTTCAGGACAGCATTTTAGTGTTGCTCTGACACATAAGTCAGGACAGGGGTTTCCTCATGCACAGCCAGTGCTAAATCAATACCATGCTCTTACATGCTCCTGAAGAGATCCTGCCCCATCACTGAACCAGAAGCTTTTTCCACAGAGTTAAAAGGGCATGAACTTACCCTCTTAAAAAAAATAAAGCAGCAGCCAGCCCCAGGGTGCCTCCAGCCAGAACTTGGCTGTAATCACTCTGCTGGCTCTTCTTGCATGAAAGAATCACTGTCCTTTCAGCTTTGTTAGCTGTAGGTCATGACAGGTGGCTGCAACTGAATGGTAGCTCAAGGGATTAATCCAGAAGGGACTGATCCTTTCTGCCCATTTTGGGGCATCAGCACCCATGCATGGCCAATAAAACTCCATCACTCCAGCCTGGAGGCCTATTGCACTTGCTGTAAATCCACACAAGTAACTGCCCAGCTCATGGAAAAATAAGTTCATGGTCTCATGAAGAAGAAAGCAGAGATCTTCCAAGTTTGCAGCAATCCTGCTCTACTTCCAGCAAGAAAATGTTGAAAGCTCTGAAGTGCCCACATTGGCCACGTATTAAACCAGACAATCAGTAAAGTTCAAAATTAAATTACTTCCTTAATTAAGAGCTTTCAGTGCCTCAGCACAAAAGGAAATACAAGCCCTTTGGCTTTTTTACTTTAGCAAAGCATTTCTCAAATCCATTTCTTGGTCTATCTTCATTCTCAAGATGCTCTTGAAGGAGCTGAATGCAAAAAGCCTCCTGTGCCTGCCAGTCCTTTCTCATTACTTTTGATGCACAGTCTCTGTGGAAACTAAAGCTAAAAATAATCACCCTCATCTCCACTAGCACATCCTATTTTATTCTCTAACCATGATTGCTTGATCTACCTGCATTCACGATCTTCTAGGAAGAGACCTTCCCAGTATCATGCCACTTTCTGTATGAGCCCTCTCCAGGAGTACTGCTGGTGCTGTGCCTGGGATCATTGCCTGCACACTGTCATAAGGATGCCTTGTATCCACAGTCAGTACTGGCAACCTCTGAAAACCCCAAATTCAGCTCTGAGCTGCTGCAGCTTGAAGGACTCTATCCCCATTTTTCTCCTTTGGACTCATTATTAGAATATTGTGTCCTCTCCTCTTCTGCTTCTGATCAGGGATCTTTACTGGTCAGCTCACAGTGAAATGTCCAGTTGAATTGCAGGCTGTTTCCATGGTGTAAACAGGATCTGTTCCAGGGCAGTAGAAGCATATCATGTCAGTAAAGGGCCCAGAGTCAACAGTGGCCTTTCTGAAGAGAGGGGGAACTCCTGATGCAATACTCCTTGTGTAAGAGTAGGTCAAATTCAGCCTCAGCCTCCTTTTGCTGCATGCAGACTAAGCTGTTGCATAGTACCAGAAAAAGATTTTTTAATTAGATAGTCAACATCTGTCCTTTACAGTTTGCCCAGTCGTTTGTTTCTTTGCTGGACAGCAATCTTTGTGTCACTGCAGGCAGAGACCTAGACAAGCCACTAATGCCACCCAAATGCCAGCTGAAAATCTGAGCAATATAAGAATGTACAAAAAAACATCCCTGAGGTCTTCCATGCTACAGCCACCTCTCTGTGGAAGAAGAGGTGTGCCATTTCAGTTCATAGGATCAGGCACAATATAGAAATAAGTGTTCTCCAGCTACTTTAGAGTGATTATGAAATGAAACCCGAGGCTACAATCCCTGTATTAATGTGGCTGTTGAGGGAGCAGCTAAAACATTTTGTTCTACTAGAGCCAATGTAAAAGCAGAAAATAATTCCTCAGATCTGAAAGCTGTTTAAAAAGAAAATACTACAAAACTTGAAAAGGAGTACAGTCTAGTGGCTCATAAAGGTAATAGTGAAATATAGTATTTTCAATTCAGAAATAGGGAAAGAAAAGCCACAGAAGAATAAAGCAGGAGAATCCAGCATAAGGATTAGCATGCACAGTGGAGCCATTCACCCCAGAGCAAAGGAGAGCTCCAAGGGAACCTGATCATATTAAATGTGAAGCTAAAATTAGATGCTTGCAAAAGCAGATCGGGATGCAAAAATTAAAAATAGCTGCTGTATCTGCAGAAAGTAGTGGAGAATTAGATTTGAAGCCACTAGAGGAAGATGATTTAGGGGATGGTATATATAAATGAGAAAATAAAAAGGAGCTAGGAAGATCAACATGTATAACAACAGATAGAATACCATCCCAAGGCAGGGCAGGTGCAGCATATGAAATGAGTACTGCTTTACATGACAAAAATAACCCAGGGGATTCAGCTGCTGATCTTAGGCCACAGAAGGTAACAACTCTGGACCTGAGTGCAAGCTACTTCAAACTTCGAATTAAATTGTAACAAAACAGGTGAATGGATTAAAGCTTGTGCTAATATCAGTTTTTACTCAAATTGTGAATTAAGTATCAGCATTCAGCCTCCTCCATGACTGCATTAAGCCAAAAGGCTGCACAGACAGGTAAGGAGGAAATGCAGCTGGCAGCAATAACATGAAGTCCCAAGCCAAGAAAAGACAGAGCAAGTTTTATGGATAAATGAGGAGTTGCTCAGTTGTTGACAGGATGTAATAGCAAGCACAAACCACCCTTTGCTGATAGGGCACAGGTACCTGCAAGCAGCAGGTACAATCTCCTGACAGCAGCAGCAATCAATCAGATTCCATGGGCCTGATGGATTATGAGAACCAGCTGTCCAAATACACCCCTACTGTTTGCAACAAACACTGATGTAGCAGAATCAGAGGGAACCTGCTTAGAGAGGTAGAAGAACACTGAGTACTATGGGTTTTGTCCAGGAGGTAAGGGAAGGAAAAAAAAAAAAAAAAAGCCCGAGGGAGCATTCCTGTGTCAGCCAAGCAGAACCCACAGTGAAACATTAACTGAAAACATGGATAACAGAGAATAAGATTTCCTCAAGGAAAGAGTGAAAGAAAAACATGGCCAGAGTTGGCACATATTTCCTTAGCCCCTAGAGTGCTTGTCCTGAAACAAAGGGCAAAACCTTTGACTGTCCATGTGGCCACAATTTTTAAGGATGGCACACAGCTCTATCTTGCTGCCTTCCTAACTCAGGATGTAGAATTAAAAATACAGGCAAGAAGAGTGCTACTGAGTACAGGAAAATTTTTGGAAGCTACAACTGAAAATTTAAAGGAAAATTTGTAAAAATACAAGGCTAAAATTTAAATTTCTTCTCCCTGCCTTAAATACAGAGTGTCTGTAGGAAAGCAGTATTTGTAAGGGTACACCTGGTTTCACTTGACAAGGCAGAAGAGAATTCCACATTTGAGTCAGTCTCTAAAATGCAGCTCTGGAGTGTTGCTAACATACAGGGACTGGATCTTAAACTTGAAGAAAACTCCCTCATTCCCTAATATTTAAGAGATGGGGACGCACTCTTATTCTGTACCAGTCTTTTGACTAATTAATTATTCAGCTTAGTATTTCAAGGTGATTAAGCACCAAAATCTTGCTTCTGACTCTGGTCTCTGTGACAACAGTTTTGCTTTAGGCAATACAGCAAATCTGTTAGGAATGAACACACACTAAATACTCCCACAAGAATAGAAGTAGATGGTCCATGATGATCCAGAATATTTGATGTGCTGTCATGACTTGCTCAGGAGTGGGGCCTGGTGGAGGGATGAGGGACTGTCTTCAGGCAGTTTCCAGGAGTGAGGTGCCCTACCAGCTCCCCAGGAGTTTGCAGTAGGGCAGCCAGCCAAAGCACCACAGAGCAGCACAGCATGGCCCCAGCTTTATGTGCTGCTCAGTTCTAGGCAATAGGGAAAAATAAACAGGCTGCAGCTATGCTTTGTCCACAGGCATAGCTGATGATGAACCCACAGTCTCACTGCTCTTCACATCAAGGTGGCATCTGTCTTCTTCCTCACCCTCAGTGGCAGCTCCACATCCATGTCTTCCACTGCTAGCCAAGTGTGCAGCAGAGCCAGAGCCTTGAGGAATTCACCACCCACCACAAGGCACTGTTTGGCTCCAGTACAATCAATTCTAGCAATGGTGCTGGCCTGGCAGCTGGTGTTTCAGTGGCCCAGCCCCAGCCTGTGCTGCAGATGGGTTTGCTGCTGAGGTGACAGGGCCAAAGTGGTACAGACCCCAGAGTGACTCCATTCTGCTATTGGCACTGGCTCTTGGAGATTTGACATTGCCAGGCCTCTCTTGGATTTAATGTCCTACTGCTTTTCCTGCAGGATGGTGGCAAAGCTCTCAGCCAACACTGACACCATGCCAGCTCCCAAGGCAGGGAAGCTCCCAGGAGTCAGCACGTGCAGAATATAAACTTCTCAGCATTGTCACAGAGGCCTGACCCACAGATCACTGGTCATAGCAGCCTAAATCACAATGTACTTGCTTCCTTAAATATGGATTCTATTCTTCACTAAGGAGTTCTCTATTTTTACCCCATGCTGACCCCTCAGGCTGTAAGGTGATGGTGAAGGAAAATAAAGCTTTCTTCCTACTGTGGGTTTCTGATCAAAGTCCCCCTCTCCAGCATCCCACCAGGGATCATACAGCACTTCACTCGCTAGGGCTGCATAAGTCTAGCCTGCTAGCAGAATAATTCCTGCAGTATGAGAGGATTTTTATGAGCTTGCTCCACTGATGGCTGCAAGTAAAATTGCTGCCAGCTGAGGATTACAAACCTGTGGAGAGCTGGCAGAGATCCAGGCCCTTTGTTCCCTCAGTGCAGAGGGATCAAGCACACTGCATCTCCTGATAGCAGTAGTGATTCTTGTGCACTCAAGATAAAGCTGGTAAAGCAGACAGCCATCCCCTCCCCCACCATGAGTAAATAAGACACTGAATGTTTTGGTACTGCCAGCACAAATATGATGTTAATTCAAAGGCAGAGACTGCTCAGCCCTTTGTGGGTGTCCAGGGTAAATGGGAGCAGCTGCTTACTCCTGCTGCATGATGCTTTCCATTTCATCTCAGCTGCAGGACCCAAGCAGCCATCAAAGCCTGCAGTATTCTCCATCAGTCCCTCCCCTCTACAAAGGGAAACAAGCTTTATCCTAATGAGCCAGAAGTGCACATGGGGTTACTTCTTTTTTAAAATCGTGCTTGCTGTGGGCTACATATCACACTTACCTTGGCCTGTTAACAGTAACCTGGCTCTGCCTTTAGCTCTGTGGAACAGACACACATGCAGCCTGAATTTGTACAAAACACAATCCCTTATTTGTGAATCTCTTTTACCAGCTGTAGTCCTGCCTGTCACGTTCCATCTCCTCATCTTTTGAAGGAAAGCACTCTGGGGATGGGACACACTTGTCTCTTCTCCAAAAAGCATAAGGGTTAAATTTCACCCTTAAGGAAAAAAGGTATGTCTTTTTGAGTGAGTATGAAATTCAAGTTTTTGTTGAAACAATGTGTGCTAAGATTTCCAACTCTGTTTCACTTCTTGGCTAGACCTCAGCCATCAATAAGGCCTATACTGATCTAATCCATTACAGTTCTCACGTGTACAAAAATACTCACTATTACCATTTTACAGCTAGGCCATGCCAATGACTAACAGGTCTGTTTGACAAAATAGATAAGCACATAAGAAATAGACAGGAACATAATTCTGTTGAAAATATTAAAGGTTAACAAAATATTTTAGCCACATCTTATGTAACCTTAAATCCCAAAGACTGAAAAAACCTAATTAATGTATAATTACCATTTTTTTCTTAGACAACATGAAAACAGGAGTTTTAGACTTTAGGATGCAATATATATTTTTAAATAAATAAACCTGCACAGTGATGCAAACAAGTGAAAGTTGCCCTTATTACCTCTTCCAAAAGGCAATTCAAGTGAAATTCTGGATAGTTATAAGTTACAAAAGCCCCTGCTCTGGACTGACAGAAAGAAGTGCTGAGCAGCACTAGGCAGCAGAAGCCTGCAGGAGTGATACATAGCCCTCTCTACAAAAAAGCCCCACAGGGCCCCAGTGTAAAAGGCCCTCCTGTAGCACAGGTAACTCCTCCAGCCAGCACAGGCAGCCACAGCTAAAGCCATGCCCCAGAAGCTGCAGAGCCAATGCATTTGCATCCACTGCTACAGCAGTAAGGACCCAAGGCACATTCTTTCAGCAGCAGTCATACTGACTTTATTATACTCTGACACTACAGTTTACTATCAGAAGGTCTGGCCCACCAAGCAATTACAATTTGCATTATATATACACTATTATGTCTATTTTCATCACAAACAGTCGAAACAAACCAAAAAGAACTGAACAGCCTTCATATTAAGTTTGTTGAAACATTTGTTCTGGGCAATTCACAGGGGGTCAGACACCTTAATAAAGAAGTCCACATGAGCAAACCCAAATATTGTTCCCAATGAATGAGCTGAACATCAGTGAAGGATTTGTCCTATTCACACATCTCCCCTTACATCCTTTCACAGACAAACTTTGTTCATGCACCTCAAAAGTAATAGACAGAAGCCTAAGCAGTAGCAGAATATATCAACTTTGATTTCTACAGTATTTGTAAGTGTTTTGGGCCATGCTTTTTTCCCCTCCCTCCTCCATCTCCTTCAAATGTTTAAATCATCCATTGCACCTACATACAAACTTTCATATGAGTAAAGGTTGTCCCAAGCCATTAAACAGTAACAACATATTAACACAAGTGATGTCCTTCCTGACAGGCCCAGCAGCAGATCTGCTACAGTGAACTGAAAGGAGTATCTGGAAACCTACACACCTTGGCTGCAACTTTGACAGAGCTATGAATTCTACTCAGGTGACTTTTGCAAGGTATCAGTGGTAGGAAGAAACTAAACTGCATTTTCACATGCCCTGGGTGAATTTACTTTCCATTTTTCAGAGAAGACTTGCCAGAACTAAACATGATGAGTAATAACCCAGATACAGTTGCTTCTCAGCCATGCCTCCTATAAGGCTAATTTAAGAACCAGAAAGGGTCAGCATCCAGATAACCTCTTCATTTCACTCTTCAAATCTGTCATATAATGCTGCACAGCCTTGAAAGGCACAATATATTTCATACAATTAAACACTTCAGTTGGAGTACCCAAGACCTTACATCAAACCATAGCACAAAATAGAAGCCTGTATGAATTCAGTTATTACTGAAATGACTCCCAATGACTCCATGCTCTTGGTAGTGTGATGTGAAAGTGGAAGCTCTTAAAAATATCAACTTGTTTTTATACCCTTTCGGTTGGACTTTCAGAAATTCTGTTCCATTGGCTGTGCAAGTTGGTGTCCTTGTATACAAGCCAAACATTTCCTGCCCATAAAATCATATTAAGCAAGCCAAACACCTGTAGGGTAAAGAAAAAAAAAGGGGGGGGGGAATGTAATATTAGGTTTGTTGTGTTGAAACAAGCCAGAATATCTCTTCAAGGCAAACCAATAACAAGCACTATCTTTGGCACCCCTTTCATTTGGACAAGACATTTCCAAACTCTTCAGAGTAATATAAGCTATTTTAGCTATTTAAGAGCCCTTTGTAGACCAGATAGTCAGACTTACTATATTTTGCACAGAACTAGACAAATTCTTTTCAGTCACTGAGCACCTCTGCATATACACTCTCATACCAAAATGACTGATTATTATTGAATAATCAATCAATGAATAACAGCCTGAGTTTTGAAAAATAGTATTCACTAGGAAGATCATTAGCTCTGATATGAAGTGTTTGCATGAACATGAGCTTCATACCATTATGTTACAAGGAATCTCAATTTGATGTGTAAAAATGCTCACAGCTGAATAAAAAGCTAGGTTCAGCACCAGCACAGCATTTCCTCTTTACTTACATCAGTCATCAAACCCCTTGGGTGGCTCAGTAAGATATTTTAAGTTTCTCTTAGCTAAAGGCATAAATAGACACTCAAATGTGTCTAGAAATGCTGCATGTAACAGCTCTAGAGGCAGATCCTGCAAGATGTTTCTCTTCATTTTCTTTAGAAGAAAACTTGTTTCCTCCAAGAAATTATTTGCTCAGTGTTTTACCACAGTATTAATGGACCTGAATGACAAATAACCCATAAAGAAATCTTAACTCAGAGCAACACCAGCAATCAGTAGAACAGGACTCTCAGGTACCATTTGTTGTACCCATATGGTGGAAGGCATACATACCACAGACACATTCAGAATCCCCATGCTGGTCACAGAAAGAAAATGGCAAGTTGTTCCTGGTGCTTGGCAAGATTCAATTTCTGGAATAATGCTGGCTCCCGTGGACACCTTGATGTCAGCAAGCGCCTTTGCCCAAACAAAAGTACTGACCACCCACAGAAATGCTATCAAAACACTGACTGACAAGTCCTAAACAAGAGAAATACTCATTAATAGGTTAAAAATAATTGCAGGAATATACATGAGAGGCAGAGACAGTATCAGTTATATCACCAAGATAACTGCATCAGTGCTAGCGACCACAAGCAAATTCAGTAATTAACAATGTTATAGTTACAACTCAGTGTTGAAAACCAGCTACAAAACTATGCTTGTGCTTGATAGATGCAAAAGACAATCTTGACCTAAGAAATCTGTTTCTAAAATCAGATGCATAGCACCTATTCTATGAGAATTTAAACCAAAGTTGAGTAAAGTAAGGGTGATGGGATAAGGGCAGAGGATTTAAATCTGGATGGCTGATAGGCTAAAATTTGATTTGAAAGGTCACTAAGCCCATTTTCAAACATGTTATGAAATTCCTCATTCAGAGCTTCAATATTGAAGGTGACTAAAATTCACAATGTAACTATTTTCCTCTGCCAGTTGCAGCCGGTGCTCGATACAGGGAAAAATTCAGATTAACAGAGGAAGTCCCACCTATGGAACAATTGTATACTCAAATGCATGATACAAAAGAAAAGTTGTGGTGAAGACACTGTTCACCTGAAAAAGTGAAAGGTCATTTCACTGCTTCAATAACTGCATGGATGGCCAAGAGCTTTAAGTCCCCTTTACTGCTCAAGTGCTGTAGGAACCAGTCTGAGATACTTGTGTTCACACTCCATTTAACTTTTGTAACTACTGTATATTCACCAGTTATTCTTGCATTAGCAATATTTCTCATCTCTTTGTAGCTTCAAAGTCAAAGTGTTAAAATATCTCAGTATTACTTACAGTTAGTGGAAACTTGTTATTTTGCTGATACACGTGGTTATAGCCAATATACACCACAAGGGCAGTAATACAGTAGAGGAACACCAATGCTGCCAGTGTAACAAAGAACTGTGCAGAAGAGGAGAAGTTGCCCGTGAGGTAGACATCAGTCCAAGAACCACCACAGCCTTTTGGGTCTGGTGCACTAAATACAACAGTATTCAACCTGTGAAGATTATTAGATCCATATAGTTAGAGTTTGCTATACAGTGGGAACTTAATTTGCTTCATTATTATTATTATTATACTCCATGCTTTTCAGCAACAGTGCTTCAGCATTCTGATTGTATAAGTTTACTCTGAAAGATACACTATAGATATATAAATAATCAGTTATACAACACAAAGGTTTGTCAAGCTATCTGGAGATTGTATCCAATCCTACACCAAGATATACAACAGTACCTTCAGGAGAGGAATCCCAATCACATTTTTAGAGTGGTTGAACAAAAAATTTCTAATTTGGAAGCAAACTTAGCAACATTATTTGAGAGGCTGACAGTTAAACAGGGTGATCAGGACTTAAAAGGCATAGCTACAAAAACCACAAGCACTGAAGCAGAGTAAATAAAGCTGTGTGCCCTACACATTGACCACTCTGTGACCAGCACCAGAATAATTTCAAATCCCCATTCTCCCATCCACATGCTGTTACGATGATGGGTCTTGTAACCAAATTCTATACTGTTGTTTTACTGGCTGTCCATTGAATCAATTTCTATATTTATTTATGTTATTATGTTTATTGAACACATGGAACACCAACCCTGCACTCTTCACAGTTGTGCAGCTGCAAGAGCTGAGAGGAATCCTTCTTCCTCCTGCTCCAGGAAAGGAGCTTGTCTCTACAAGAGCACTGCAATGACACTAAAATATTTAGGGTTTTTTGTGCCTGACATCCTCACCAAGATAATGCTGGAATAAACTGAAAAGAAATTTCCATTCAATCTCTGAACAAAAATAGGATAATGGCACATTCAAAATAATCTTATCTGGACCGCCAAAGCAACTACAAATTGATGAAGAATTAGGCTGTTAAAATGGATTGTGGTTTTTGTCTTACTAATTACTTTCTGTAGCATTCATGCACTGCTAGACCAGAGCTTAAGATAGAGTAATACAGAGCATACAGCCCACTGCCATTTTTACCTACTTCTTTCTATAAGGCACTAACAAATAGAGTGCTTTGAATGATTACAACTAAATATTTTATACTGCTACAGAGCAAGCCAGAAGTTTCACATCTTCACCTATTCAGTAAGGACATGTTCATAAGGAGGCAGATAGGGAAAAGGGGAATAAAAAGTGATTATCAAGTAATAACTGAAGAGCTAATGCTCACCTGAATGGATAAGCAAAAGCAGCTGTAACTGTTTTGTTTATCACACCTTTGCAGGAAACTAGAAGAGCAGTTTCACCTTGAAAGCCTCCACATGTGGCAAAAGCAAAGACAGCAAGAATCTATAGGAATTGATACATAGACACATTAGTGCACACTACTAGAGCTCAAAGGAAGCAAACCCAACATTTAGCTGAAATAGACAAGACATAGCAACAAAGTTAGCAAAGCTGAAGTATGAAGTAATGTCAAGAAGAAAATGCTGAGTTTCGAAAATCCAAAAGCATAAGCAACACCGCTAACCAAAGCCCATTTAAAAGTGCTTTCTGTTTATTTTCTTTTCGGTTGCACAGAATTTTTTTTTTTTAATTTGTATTTTGTTGGGTTTTTTTGTATGCTAACAGCCAGCATAGTATTTCTTGCAGGTGATATAGGAAATACTTTTACAAGCCTTGCATATCCACAACTATAAATTCAAATAGAGAGTACATGCTCAGAGTATCATACATCAACTTGACTCTCTAAATAGCTCTTAAGTTCCCTTTTTTCACTATCCAGACCCTAAATCCCCAATCATCAGAACACACAGCATCACAAGCTCCTACAACACGCTTGGAGTTAACACATCGAGTTTATGCATCTGCCATCCAAGGGTGTGGCTAAGGAGCAGCCCAGTGTTGGACACCCAGCTCAAGTATTTGGCCTTTTTATGAAACCCTAATAGATTTGAAATGACCCAAACTTCATTTTTCATAAAATTTACTATTTGTTACACAATAGAATACCTATATTTAGCTTTAGTGCCAATGATGAGGAAGACAGAAGTGATTCCAAAGCTAACAGAAACACTGACTGGAACCATGGTCAAGGGCTGTATAGCACAAGTCAAAATGATTCCTCAATTCTTCTAGTGTCACCTGAAACTGGATTCTCAAAGCTGGATTCTTAAACCTGGGACAGGGTCTGTCAGCCCAGTGGCTCACACCTCCCCAGGATACCCAGCTCAGGCACAGGAGCAAAGTCAGGCCTGGGCCAGCAGAGGAAACTGCCCCACCAGCTCTACTCACCCATTCAAGGACCTTAACAAAGCCTAGAGGCTCCAGGAGCATACTGAAGTCCATCCTCAAGCCCACCATCATGAGCGAGACCAAGGCAGCCAGCAGGAACCAGGGCCAACACCAGTCAGCTACTGCAGCATCCCCTGCACATCCCTATAAGGGCACCCCTTGCCACACCCCCTCACCTGGAGATGGGGATGGACCCTCCCACAGACACTCAGCTGGGGCTCTTCAGCCCAGGCCTTGTCTGGGGAAATGGTGCAGTGGCTGTCACAAGGGGGAACAGCACTGGCCATTCTGTGCAACGAGGCAGCAGTGAATTCTTCCTCTCCCCTTTCCTCAGCTCCTTCCTCTTCCTCTCTCCCCACCCAGCACACTTTGGACAGGCATATGTGCTGTACCTTGAGCTTGATGATTTGATGGCAAACAAGGCACAAGGCACCTGGCAGTTGACATGTTTGCCAAAATTTTATTGACTGCCTTTGACTATTTAAGCTTTAATTGTTTTCTCTGACTACACTTTGTTGCTGATATGTTAATCATCAGTAAAAGTGAAGAGCTAAAACTCATGGTGAAGAAGATTTGAGGACTGCCAGAGGGGCTGTCCTCTTCCCTGGCCAGAGAGCATGGCTAGCCAAGGTGGCCACGGGCACAGCACTCACTGCCAGTTTCCTGGCTCTGATTCAAGATCCTGTAGGAGCTTCTTCTGGGATTGCTGGGGGCCTTTGAGGAACATGAGGGTGTCTGGTGCTGCTCTTGGGAAGGGGTGGCTACAGGAGGCTGTGGCTGCTTCTAGCAGGATCCAGCTGATCTAGCAGCTTATAGCAAGATCTGCCAGCAGATCCTAGCCAAAGGCCCTGGGTCCCAGCTGAGAGCTGTTGTTGCTGCCAGGCAGCCTTGAAGAAGGTGCTGAGGAGATGCCAGTGGAAGAGCTGGCTTTGAGTCCAGCTCCTGGGTGCAGTTAGAGGCTGCAGCAGCTTGTGCCAAAGGGGGTCTGCAGCCTCCACGGGGCAGCAGATGCGTGCTCAGCTCTGGTGGTGGTGCTGTGCTGAGGGTCCCAGTCCCAGCACTGCTGGGATCAGCTCTCCCTTGGCTCAGGTGGAGCTGCTGAGGGGGCTGCAGCTCTCCAGTCCTGGGGCTGACAAGCTGAGGAGCTCTATGGAGTTGATACCAGCAGGTAAGGAAGGACTGCTCAGGGCTGTGGAGGCTGGGTTTGCTGTGTAACAGATGTTCTTGCTGTGAATGAGTCACGGGAGGCCAGCCAAGGGTGGGAATACAGGAGGAAGCTTCCAGGCTGGAGACTACCTGTGAGGATGGCAACAAAGCCAGCATTCAGCTGGCCCGGGGCTGCACTGCTGCAAGCTGCCTGAATGGCTACAGGGTCTGCCATTCTCACACAATTCAAGGAGAATTTCTCTGTGCAATGACCAAGAGAGGTGCTGACATCTGCCTGCTGCTACAGACCCTGGAGGGTAGCTAAAGCTGTGAAAAGAATGGGTCTTTCCTTTCTTTAGCTGCTTTGTTAAATAGCACATAAATCTCACAGAAAATCCACCGTGATCCAGACAAGCAGTGCGGAGGGTTCAAGCTACCTTGGTTAGCTTTACTGCCTGGATAGCCAGTGCCTTTAAGGAGTAAAATAGGAGTATAAAACCAGGGACAGACCAAGGTGAAATGTCTATTTGCTCATCTTCTTGACATCCTCCATGCCAAATAAAATCTGTTCCATATATGTGGCATGCACGATCTTAGTTCAGCATAAATGAACCAAATAACTATCCTCTCATCCAATATGCCTCTGTAATTTTTTGTTTTCCTTCTTCTGCATATTCTACTTAAACATTATAAACAATGTATCTCCCTAAAAATACATATAGACATTGGTTTGATTACTCTGCTTTTCCACTTGTCAGTTAATTAAAACCATTTAATGCTTATTTAAAGCATTTTTCAAAAAGGCTCTCAGTCCTGATTTCTATGTGTTTTCTTCCTCAAGCCTTGTCAGATGTCCAGTATGGATGTACTCTGAACTATATACAATGTTCAAGCTGTGGGCTCGTGAATTCAAAATTGGAAAAGGCTCTTAATTTTTCACTCCATGTAACTTATCTTTTCCCTGAGTTTAAAAGTATTTTGGAATATTTTTGCTTGTGCAATTTCATTCCAAAGTGATACCAAACATTTTAATTACAGATGGTCCTTCCAAATGGCTAATTTCATAACCTGACAGCAATTCTAGATCAAGTCTCTGCAAGGAAAGGTTTAGGCAGAAAGACTCTATATTTGTAAGGAACACTGAAAAAGTTCACTACAAAAGAAAAAAAAAAAAAAACAAAAAAAAAAAAAAAAAAAAAAAGGGAAGAGGGAAAAAAAAAAGATTAAGCAGGAACAGCCAGTATTGCATTCTATATTTGGGAGAAAGCAGGACAGTATTAATATGCTAATCATGTAATAAATCCTTTCCACTCCAGCAGGGCTCAGGGGAGTGCTGAGTCACATCTGCTAAAGCTTCTATATCAGTTGTCAATACCCAGCAACCCCAGCTTGGGCAGGGCTGATAAAGGAGTTCTCTTAATATGGACAATGACTGACGGTCACCTCTGAAACACTGAGATCCAGATGTCTGACTGCTATGGCAATGCAGGCCTATCCATTTATCTCTATTCCTAAGAAAAGAGGCAGGGGGACTGATGCAGAACCCTCTTGATGGAGAATTAAATTAGAACAATACATTTAATGTCAAGCTGCACGGTCATTTGGGAGTCAGTTTTTGCCGATTAGCCGACGCTTAAGCTGATCAAAAGACTGGGCTGATAATATTTGACACTGTCATGTAGTTTCAGGTTTTGTGAGGTATTTGGCCTGTTATTTGATGGATACAGAAGGATATAAAACTCATGTAATCACTGATTTAATTAGAAACCAGGTACCTCACTGTGCTTTAACTGAAAATCAATATTATTAGTGAAAAAATATTATTTCTCAGAATAGTGAGTCCCATCCCCTGGAGGTTAAAAAAAGGACAAAATCTATGGCATCTGTATGTCTGGTCTCATGGTGTCTGACAAAGCTGTGGGAGAGACCAGTGGGATTCCTGGCTGTCCCAGAGATGTGTGTGCAACAGAGACAGCAAAGTGAGGAGCGAGGGGGCTTCCCCTGAAGCACTGTGCAGCAGTCTCATTTACTAATGCCTGTGGAAGATTAATTCAAACTACCTGGATGATTAAGAGTCACAGGGAGCTCATTTTCTAAGACTGAAAGAACTTGGGTGGCTTAGCAGAATGAAGGGTAACTAACAGGTATCACTGCTGGCTTGAACTGCACAAGGGAGTAGACACAGGGAAGGCAGAGATTTATACTGAGACAGTTTTACCCAAAGGATCCTGCATGTAATCAAAGAATATAATTTATATTGAACATAAAGTGTGAGATTCTGAAAATACCTTCCAACAAAAGACAAACACTGGAAGAAGTTTTATAGGGAATTCAGAATATTTGCAATATTGTTTTTTGTGATAGCAGTGGAAAAAACCCTTGATGGTTCATGATGTTCTTTGCCCATCCAATCCCCTACAGAGTCCAAACAAGGATTAACTCAGCGAAGTCTCAAGCTCTGTGTTTACAGATAAAGCAAAAGTGGATGATTAAGTGAATGCCTGTCTGTCAGGGGAGAAACCATTGCCCAGGACTGCTCTGTCCACAGCACTGTCTATTCAGCAGGGCTGGAAACACCAGGTGAAGAAAGTGCTTTTCTTTCCCCCATGGTAAATAAAGCTTACTTGCCACTGTCTGCAGATAGTTCCTGTAGTCATGTAATAGTCATAGTTCCAGATAGCCATGTAATGATCTGCATTTTACTAGTTGGTCTGTATGTTTTCAATTATCTGCATAATTCTATGTGCTTGTATACTCTGATGCTTTAAATCTTTCCTCTTTAGACCTGTAAGTACATTTATTATTCAGTTTATTTCTCGTTGGCTCTCTATTAACAACATTAAGTTAGATTGCTCCTTTTCCCTGACTTCTGTAGCACACCTCTGTCTTTACTCCAAAACTTTGGAAATCACTGTTTAATGTGTTTGATCTTTGCTGAAAGTCCTTGAGACATATTTCACCACATGTGCCAGTCATCTTTCACATCCAAGCAGGTTTTAAGTTCTGTGGCTAATACAAGTTAGGTTTTACAAGATATTGTAGCATAAAAAAAAAAAAAAATCTAGTAATTTTACACTGCCTCTTCTTCATTTACTCATATCAGCTTAGTTATTTCTGAACTATTACTGGTATCCTTGCTGCCTTGAATTTAAATTTTCTGCTACTGCACGTGGAAAATTTTTCATTATTCTCCTCAATACCTGTAGAAGAGCAGGTGATTGTGTCCCCTACCCTCCACATTTCTGTGCACATTTCCAAAGGGCAGGAGGGAACACAGCCCTGCCCAGAGAGGCCGTGGCTCGTCTGGAAGCTGATTCTGAGCAGAAGTTTCTTATAGCTGCTCTTACCTCGCAGGCAATGCGATTTACACATGGGATCACAGCTGACAGATGAATTCTGTGGTTTAATTTCCATCGTGTATCCCTCTGTAGGTGTTGGTTGGGTGCCATGGGGCCTCCCCTGAGCAATGTGCTGCTGTGGGCCTTGTCCTCTAAGCACTCCTGGAAAACTGTCTCTGAAGAGAGAGCTCCGAAAGACATCAATTAGCCATAAAGGACAAAGGGTATGATGTATGCAGCTGGAATACAAATTCTAAGTTGTACTGTGGAGTTAGGAACCTTTAGGCAGGGTTGATTCGGCTGCTTTTTGGAAGGGTTTGTCTGGGAGTGCGGGCGGCGGCGGGGCCGTGAGGAGTCCTGTTCCACCATCTAGCGGCGCCTTGGGACAGTGCACACCGTGGAAATGGCTCATTTGCTGCATAAGGAAGTCTTCGTTAATTTAATAAATTATTACCGGTTTATGTTTGTCATCTCTGAAACCCAACAGAATTTTCTGGATGAAGGCAAGCCATTAAGAATGCCAGGGATGATGATTTCCACATGGTGGAAAAGGGGTAGAAATCATTCTCTGCTGCAGCCAGAGCACTTAAGCTCAGTGTGGATCAGCAGTAACATCTCTGAATATAACACCGGTCTCACTGTATTTACTACTGCACAGGATCTGCACCTTACAGCAGAGCACGACTCTCTAGTGCTACTATTAATTTACTTTTGGATGAATCTAGAAATCAGAAAAGCCCTTCCCCTTTTCATTCTCTTCTTTTCTTGACAGTAATCTCTGAGAACTAATCTAGTAGATTAATTTTTGACCATATCATGCCACATTAGGCAATATCTGCCCCTCATGCTTCAGCCTACCCCCGGGTTTTGTGGTGTTTTATGTGTTGCTTGGTTGGCATTGACAGCTAAATAAACAATCTCCACCCATGGCTGCACTCTTTTCTGCAGAAGGTTATACTGTCACACATTTGAACTGATCAGGATAAAAAATAAACCCATAAATAGTATTTTTTTTTTGTACCAAATGGATGCAAAAAAAGCTTGTGCATGCACAAAGCAGGAGGTGTTCTGAGGGAACGTCCCAGGAGCGTCTGAACACAAAGAGTAGAATTCTGCTCCCAGCAGAAAATCCAGGGCAGGACAAAATGCCTTTGGAGCACCCAAATGTATCAAAGTGGACTCCTGAACGGGACTGAAGATCAGCTCAGGGCCTGCTGTAGCACACTGACTCTCAGCCTAAAGCAGCTTTAAAATGTGCCCATTTATTTGATGGATGGATAAAACACAGCATCCACTCTGCTTGCTGAACTACTGCTGCTCTGCTGCTGTGCAGCAAATGCTGACATAAAATTGTTTGCATTTTTAACCAAACCTCATTAGAAGTTTATGTATAATTAATTATGCAACTGAGATGAATGCATTACTTTTTTTCCTTTATTTTTTCTTGAAGTTTCCAGATTTTCCAACTGTTGACAAAGTATGTGCTAATGACATCATTATGAAGTTCTGTTGTTTACTGTTTTCTTCAACAAGTAGCAATTTTATTGACTTTGGCAGAGAGATTGGTGTTTTGCATGATTTCAATAGATTTTGTTACACAGAGGCATAATATAAACCAAGATGTTCCAGAATAAACAGGACTATTACTACCAGATGGAAATAGTTGTGAAGCATTATTGGACTTGAAAAAACAAAAACATTTTAGGAAAAACATTCTAGGAGTCAGCTTAATCATTTTGAAAACAATATCTAAGTCTAAAGTGCTGTTTTTGGAAGAAACAATGGAAGGATATAAATAGTAATTATTTCAGATCTTGCTACTTTATCATCTTTGCACATATTTAGAATATGAGAGTCTTTAAAAGACTTGCCAACACACTTGAGTTAATGTTGTAATTTGAATCTGAAATGAGATATTTCTGATTATAACACAAATCAAGGCAGCTAAAACTCAGAAGATAGTCTGGCAGCAAACTTATTGAACTTAGGGACAGGAGATGTTGGCTGATCTTATTTGTAGAGCCAGTCAATTGATTAATTGTGATTTTCAGATGAATTAGAAATTTATCCTGGTAACAATAGCTTATGCAATCAGTGGATAATGAGCCCTGGCAAATGACAGGTTTATAACTCAAATCCAGGACATCAGGCCACAAAATAAAAATTAATCTATTTAACAGTACAAGTATTTCTTATTCTAAATGGTGAGAAAGGAAGTCTGTGGAGTTGGGTGGAATGCAGATGGTCAAACAGGTAATATTTGTCTGCCAAATAAGACACAATAGATATTGTTGCAGAGTCTGTTAAGAAATTGAAAGCAATGAAATGCACTGGGTAGATCATATATTTTAGATCATAAATTGCAAAAATACGCACAGGTTAAATAAAATGCAAACAGCTATGAGAAGTACAGTGAAAATTGAAACAGAGAACATAAGAAAATTAAAAGGTTGCTTTGTAGATAATTCTGTTATTATCTGACTGGACTAAATTCTCTAGAAAATGAAACACAAACTAAACAAGTCTCAAGCAGCATATGTAAATGAAAAAGCCTTTCTTAATGTCATTAAATGCAAATGCTACTCAGTTCCTAAATCCTTAGTCCAAAAGTTCATAGTTCTTCAAATGCACAGGTGAGCTCTTGCTCTCTTTTGGTGCAAGCCAAGAATTTGGCCAAGATCACCTTCACATAGAAAAAGCAAACTGCACTCTTGGCACTGCAATTTGGCAGCTGCATGTTTAAGATCTTTCCTCAAGACTGCCTCAGCACCTGAAATTTAGCAGAAACAAATCAAGCAGGCATACAGTGATCCTGGCCTTTTCTTGCTGCTTTGAGTCAGGGAATAAATTGGGCCACTACTGGTACTGGCCTGTCACACTGCAGGCTTCAACTGGAGCATGACCTCTGGCAGGAAAATTGAGCAAAGAGATATTGCAATGTTGTCAAATTATCCTAGGAAAGCAATATTACAGGGAAAACAAATGAAAAATTCTCCTTTATGTGACCTGACAAGTCCAGATTTTCAAGTACTTGGGCTGTAAAAAGCTGGGCCTCATAGAAAGAGTTTAGAAATCATGTATAAGAGTTGCTTTAAGACTTTTCACCATTAAATTTTTTTTTTAAATTTTCTTAACTTTTTAGACCTTATTAATGTAGCATGTGGCAGTATGAATGCAGAGTAAAATGTAGGATAAAATGCAGCAGAAAACTTTCATTTCCTAAGATGTTTCAGCTGCAGTAGCTGAAATGTGGCATGGGGCCTTCCTGAGCCCATGGCACCTGACATGGTGTTATGTGACTTTCTGCTCATAAAGCCTCAGCCTCCAAACCATGGTGGCTCTGTGTCCTGGTTGTAACCATCTCTGGACCACTGTCACTCCTGAAATATGCCTGGGAATTATTTGGGAGCATGTCTGTGTGACCAGTTCCTGCCCCGGAGTGCCTCAGCAATTTGCTGACTGACAGCACTCGAGGGCAGGTGGCTCCCCTTGCCACTCTTGAATTTTTCTCATATCAAAGCAGCATTTTTGTGGGAGGGCTGGAACACCCATAGAGGGAGAAGTTGCCTGGGATTTCCTTCTCATTCCCTCTTGCAGAGACTCTCCTTGCTCTCCCACCTCTCCAGGCACTTAACTGCTTGTGTCAGTGCTTGCAAGCCTGGTTTCTCCCTTCAGCTGTCACCTCCCTCCTTCATACCACCTCCGTTTTTCACAGGCCTCTCTCATGTCAATCAATCCTGGGGGAATTTTTCCAGACTCCTGTGATGGGAGATAGGAGGCAGCAGGAGGCTGGCAAGGAGCCAGCCAGGCACAGGAATAATAATAACGCTGCCTTTTATGCTCCAAATCCATTTTATTGTAAGCATCCTGCTGTACAAGCCATTTCATGAGCCATTCATCACGCTCGGAAATGAACCCTTTGCTCGGAGAAAATATTGAAGAACAGAAAGCTGAGAAGGGAGATCTGTGTTTCTTAATTAAGTGGTTACTCTGGGGTCACTTATACCTGCTGGTGCCATTGCAACGTGCCTTTCAGCAAACCCGTGCCTGTCAGTAGTGCCCCAGCTGTGCCCAGTGCTGTGGGAGGCACCCGAGGCGCTGCCACCTCCCTGCCACGGGCTCTGTGCCCCTGGGTGTGACCGGGAAACTCAAACAGCCGAACCCAGGAGTCGCTTCTAGCCACCAACACAGCTCATGTTTCAGTGCTGGAAGTGCTGTGTTTTGACAAGCTTCCCGGGGATTTTTCCAGTAGCTGGTTTAATCAGTCCTGCTGCTAGTCTGTCAGCCCCAGGCAGCATCTCGGAACATAAAGCTGCAACAACCTCTGAGGGGCACAGGCAGCAAACTGCGAGGCTGTCCCAGCTAGGCTGGTTCTGCAAAGCTATAAATCCACTTGTATTTCCTCCCTTCATCCCTTCTGCACTGAGCATGCACCAAATTCTTGGCTATACATAGTGCATGAAATTTCTACCTTCTGCATGTTTTCCTGTTAACATCCAAAACAGACGGTGTGGGTTTTTTAGGATCTTCCTCAAACAGGTATATATGGTATGTAATGTATGTGCACATAATCTACATCAACATACGAATTTCAAGCACTGATTAAAATGCATATTGTTGATGGAAGGCAGAATTTAGGCCCTAAAAGTTTTGACAAAACCTTCTGTAAGATAGATTTTTTTTTCATTAAGTTGCTGTAAATTAACAAATGGAATAGCAAATGGACTCCCTCACCAAATCCTGTGTGTCACATCTAATTTAATGCTGGGACAAAAACTTCCATACTTTTAGATACCTTTTGCCCCATTTTGAGTGCTGCCAGAGGGTATGGACATACACAGGCAATATAAATTTAAGATTCCCCATACCACACTGGTGACACTCTTCTTCTTGCACTCACAGCACATAATTCCTCGGTAACCTCCTTTTGCAGGTGCCCATTGCCAAGTGAGAGGGTTTGACGGCACAGGATTCAAGGGGCGCTGGAGAAGTCCTTGCTGAGCTGCGACTGAATGTCAGCAAGCCCTTTGTGAGATTGTTTACTCCATGCAGAACACTTTACTTCCACTTAAACCGTTTGATTTCAAGTGAACTCTCACTTTGAGGGCAGAGCGGGCTCGCACAGGGCTGGCTCTGTCCTGAGCCCAGCGGCTCCCGGGGCGCTGGCCCGGCCCGGCCCGGCCCAGGAGGCGCTGCCGGGGGAGCCGAGCCCGGGG
>WBNO01018278.1:177287-193602 GCA_013400575.1 Peucedramus taeniatus
GGGAGCCGAGCCCGGGGCCAGCGCTGCCGGGGGAGCCGAGCCCGCGGCCAGCGGGCAGCGCTGCCCGGGCACGGCCCCGTGACCTCGCACACCCACAAGACCCCGACGTGCCTCGGTCCAAAGAGCTCGGCATCCTTGGCAGCCAGCCCGCTTGTGATTTTCCAGTGGCACGCGCTCAGCGACGGCTGCCGGTGGCTTTGGCAGATGCAAGGAAAACATTTTGTAAACCTGGAAAATTCCCAGTACTCACACTCTGTCTGACTGGGGTCCAATGGCAGCTCCAGACTGAGAACAATCAAAGAGCATAAGCAACAGGTTGGAGCCTTAGAAAGGAAGGAAGAAGTGCAAGGAGAGAAGAAGAAAAAAGCAATAAGCAATTTTTTCCCTCTTCACAAAAATTCCAAGTATTCAAAATTTAACAGTTGGTCCTCAAAATGATGCTGTTTTTAAGCTATGCATTTAAAATTCAGGTGCTTGATATAGCTGAGACCCCTTTGATTTGCTTTTTGATTCATAACCTTTTGGAGGTCACATTTGCCAGCTTTTCTCTACAGTTTCAATGAGTAAACCTCTACTTTTCATTGTCATGAAAGCTGAGATCCTCACATAATCATATGACTCCAGAGGCTGCAGACAGAAGTACACCGCGTTCCGAGGGACCAGCCATCAGAATGCTGGCAACGCTGCAAAACTTCCCTGGAGAACTCATCCTGCTGTGCTTAATGTCCCAAAAATAATGTACCAAGTCTCAGCTGAGATGAAGGAGCAATCTAAAGGGCACATCCAGCCCTTTGCAATTAACCAGCAAAGTCCTTAGATCATGCCCCTCTCAAGCAGGACCTGTCCATCTAGGTAATGCTGACATTCATGTTGACCTCAGGACTGGATTGAATTTCTGTCAAGGTGCACTCAGAAGAGCCAACGGCTCTCTTGGTGACTGCAAAAGTGAATGGAAACAAAATCTCAAATCTAGAAAAGGTTTTGGGGGTTTTGGGGTTTGGGGGTGTGTGTGGTTTTTTTCTTTTTTTTTTTTTCTTTTTTTTTTTTTTTTCCTTCTTATAGATCACTTACTCACCCAAGACCTCTCAGGTGTTGACCAAAAACTATATCTAATTTAGGAAGCATCTTCTGGATTAAGGTAATGGTATGATATATACAGAGAAGGAAAAGGTATGAAGTATTTTTATTTAGAGACAAGATTCCACTTTCACAGGTTTTCTGTTCAAGTGCTCTATTTTTTCTACTGTAGAAGCATGTTTTATTCTGAAATGTTCTTTATTTAATAAGGAGAATAAATTCTAACCTGATCAGACACAAAACATATCATTTTGGATCTGACAAAATCTTTCAGGTGCGTGTGATAAAAATTAGGTTTATTTCAATTGCCATATTAAGAAAAATCAATCCTTGGCACTTGTCTCAAACACTCTGACAATGCTAAAAATTGCCCAGAATCCTGTGGGGAGCCAGGGAGTGAGCAGAACCCCTCGACACACGAAGCCAATAAATGAATTTGCCACTGCGAGGGCTGTGCTGGGCAGAGGGGGTCACATCACACCCAGCTGTGCCTCCTGCTCCAGGGGCCTTCGCTGGGAGCAGGGATTGTGCAAAAGCTTCTGGGGGAGCAGGGGGTGCCCATGGATTTTGCAAGCAGCTGGCAGCGCGTTTTTCTGTATTTCTGTATTTCTGTATTGGTGTGAAGCACCCAAATGCGCTTGGCCATGTCCCTCTCATGGGCGTCAGAGGCACTGCACCCGGCCGGGATGATTTAGGATGCTGCTTAACCCTTTTGTCTTACTATAAGAATTATTACTACTGAAAAACAAACAAACAGACAAAACAGAAAATATCTAGTTGGTTTTTTTTTTCCCCCCTCCATTATTTACACAGCCATACAGGAGATTTCATTGTCTCCTGGGGTCTGGAGCAAGTTTGGACTGGAAGTTGTGCCAAAGTGTCATGTTTTAACCTCAGGCAGCAATTCATCCCCACAGGGCCACTTGCTCACCTCCCACTCTTTCATTATGATGAAGAAGAGGATCTGAAAAAAATAGAGCCTGTGAGTTAAGAACAGTTTAATAACTGAAATAAAGTGAAATATAACAATTATATTAGCAGCACCAATTGTAATGGAAAAGAGATGTAGAGGGAAAGGAATAAAATCCAAGGGAAAAATACATGTGATACCCAATACAGTTCTCACCACCCACTGACCAATGTCCAGCCAGTCCTTGAGCAGAGATTGGCCCCTCCCAGCCAAGTCCCCCCGTTTATAGACTGGGCATGACATCCTGTGGTTTGGAATATCCCTTTGTCCAGCTGGGGTCAGCTGTCCTGGCCATGCTCCTCCTGGTTTCTTGTGCACCTGCTCCCTGGCAGAGCATGAGACACAAAGTCCTTGGCTTAGGGGTCAGCACTACTGAGCAACAACTGAAAAATCAGTGTGTAATCAATGTTATTCCCATACTAATCCCAGACACAGCACTGAACCAGCTACTAAGTAAAAAAATGAGCTCTATCCCGCCAAAACCAGGACCAGGCTGACAGCTCTGGGAGAAAGTGGTGTATGCTGGGAGAATAGTCTTTGGCTATTGCAAAAGTCAAAAAAACTCTCTCTTGGCTACAGGCTTCTGGAGAAGGCATTTGGCACAAGTGCTGAGTGGGCTTTTTGCGTCAGGTTTTACCCCTGTGATGTTTTCCCAATGCTTTTCCAGTGGCAGGGGATGGGGAAAAGTGCCCCAGCACAGGGTGGGGTGACATGCCTGGCTTTGGTTTAGCACAAAAATAAAATGCTGAGTGATGGAACACGCTCAGACAGGAAATCACTTATTTCCCTGTGCAACTGCTATGACAGCAATGTTGACATTGGATCTTCCCTAGCTGAAAGAAAAAATAGGGCCTGATTTCAGTACAGATGAGTTGTTTCCTCACTCAGTGTTGGTTTTCTACAGCCCCTGTGCACAGAGTATCAACTGCACAAGCTGCCAGAGATGGATTTATCTTCCTTTATCTACAAGATGCATAGCCCTGAGTAAGGAAAAAAAAAATAAATTGACATTTAATTCTGTTTGGTTGTACCCAGTAAGAAACAATGAAAGATTTTCCAATTGCACTTGAGGTACTTTCATTTCTATTGCCCTTGAGACAGAGATTTATATCCTGTCACTTGAGAAAATCTGCTTGCACTTTTAATCCTGTGAGGTCTTTGGAGAACAGGCTAATAGTCTTCAGTGACAAAAAATCTCCTCTGGTCATTTCATGTGGGAAAGCTTTGAATTTCCTGACACCAGCATTGTAATTGTCACTGAAGTAATGATTCCTCTGAAAAAGATGCTATGAGCTCTGCTCAGCCCACTGGCCAAAAGGACAAACCTCATCTTGGCAGATATGTATTTGTTCTTTTTTTCCTCACAATTTTCTCTACCCCTGTTGCCAAGAACAGAAAAGACAAAAAGAGCTATTGTTTCATCTATCCTTTCCCCAGTGCTGCAGGTGGTTCTTAGCTTTGGAACAAAGTGGGAGCAGAGAGTATTTGAGAAGTCATGGCAGCAACTGACTGTAGGGGAAAATCAATGCTCCCCATCAAACCAACTCAGCCTCGTGTGCATACCCAGATGTTCTGTTTCCAGATGCTACATTTTGCTGTAGCTTCATTCACAGTTGTCAGTATCAACCCAAGCTCTGTGTTTTACCAGCAAATATTTCAACTTGATTTACACATTAACAGGCTCAGGTTAATTAACTTCCTTTAAAATGTGTGGAAAAGGAGACCTGCACCAAGAAGTTAGGGAATCCTTGTGAAATGGCATATGAGAGTCTGAAAATGAGGTACAGATGGCACTAATGTCACTCTGTGTCTGATTTATAGTGATTTATATGAGAGCAGAGTCGGGGACAGCCACCCTGTGGGTTTTCAGTCCCAGGAGAACAAAGCCTGGGGGTTGAGATGGTGCCAGCTGTGGCTGCCACGTGCCTTGGACTCACACTCCCCGCGTTTGTTTGGCAGCTGCTTTTCATATCCCTGCCTGGCTCACAGGAGCAAAGAATGGCAGAGCAGCAGCACCCCAGCTCCTCCAGGGTTTCCTGTTTTAGTTTAAAAAGTAGTTGTTTCCTTGGAAAAAAATCGTATTTGTTCCTCTTTGTCTACGTGGTATCTCCTTCTCCTTTGCTTGAACCCCTCTCACCACACCTGCACCCACACATTAAGCCCACACGTGCCACAGTGGCCTCACCAGATTGATGGTCAGTGGCCAAGCTGTGCTGGTTGTTTTCCATTGGTTCTTGTCCTGGTAGCTCCCTGCCAGCACTGGGAGCCTCCTGAAATCCCTCACTGTGACTGTGACCGTGCCCAACACTGGTGTGCATCCAGCCACTAAGGCAAGTCATGGAAAATTTGTCTGTGTCCCCATAGAGCTGGGGTGGGTCAGAGCAGCCAGGGGCTGCCTGGGTTGGAGGATGTGTGTCTCCTGGAGCAGAGGCACGTCCACACATTTCTCACCAACCACCAGCTAATTCATCTTAGCCTTAGCACACAACGTTGCTCAGCAAGACTGAGCCATGCATCGACCTTCCCCTGCCTGAAATCACTCCTTTGGAGCTTTAAAGTCCATCTACTCTCATTGAAAAGAATTACAATCAGTGAGAGATCAGCAGTCACACTGCAGCAGGGGTGACAGATGACACGGTGACGTGTGTGACACACAGACTGTCCCGTGCACTTGCTGTGCAGTCATTGGTGCTGCCACGTTCTCTTCAGGGAACCCCACAGTGAGGATGGGGGTGGCTGTGTCCCTGCCAGCTGGGGAGCAGCTACTCAGCCTGGGAACACAGAGGGAGAGAGACACTGTCCCCTACCCTCCCAGCAAGAAGTGCCCAGAACAGGAGGGAGGAGGCAGCTAAGAAACTTGCTTGGACCATAGTGGGGAAAGTGCTCACAGAATCAGATGGCTCTTCCTGTAACAGAGGCCAGTGCTGAAAATGCTGAGATTGACTGATATTGGCTTCTCCCAAAGCTCACAATCCCATCATACAGTGACAAGTTTGACCAGCAACCTCTCTCCAACACACTGCTGAGCACAGCCGTGATGGCATTCGGTTGTCACCCTTATGTCAAAGCACAGAAATGTGCTCTTGTGTCCATGGGATTGCTCCAGCAGATCCCAGCCTCCAGGAAGCAGCACCAGCCTGAGAGTGGACCCAGTCCTGTGACTCCATGAAGGGGTGGTCGATGCAACACAGAGGGGTCACCAATTGTCACCAAAGGGGTATCGGGGACAGACAAAGGTGACACAGAGACTCCATCATCAGAAGGCATGAAAAGGGTTTTTATATTGGAAATCTACAGTTCTTATAGAAACAATGGTGAACCTAAGACCTGATTGACCTTTAGGAATCTTCTCTCATTATTGGTCAAGAAGGGACAATTCCTTCTTGTAAACATCTTTGACAAACAGAGATTGCCTGCCAGGTGCAGGGATTGAGAGAATTGTTTTAATTCTTTCTCTGAGCTTTCTCACAGCTTCTCAGGAATTTCCTGGCAGAGAGCTATGTCTCTCTCTGTTCAGAGGATATGTGATTACCACAAACCCACCACTGGGCATGAAGGCTTTGCACCTTTGAAAAGGTGCAGGATGGACATACGTGTCCATCTGTCCCCACAGTGGTGGGGACATCCTCATATTTTCTTGTACTTCGAGAAGGACAAATGCAGCCTTTCACTCCAGGAGATGCCAGCTCTCTCTTTTGGCAAGATGCAGTTCTAGATCCTAACTAGAGTGTTATTATGTGGGTTTCTACCTAATTTCTTTTATGATTAGTAGAGGTTATAAATAATTTCCCTGCACAAGACCTTGTAGTCCTGTTGAAAGAAAATGCCAAAAAAAGCAAGCAGCATTACTGTCAAGAGGCAAAGCTAGGTGTGCTACATCCTGCCACTGGGCTGCAGCTGAGTGCCCTCAGCAAGCCCAGTACTGGTTTCTTGTGTCTGAAATCTAAAGCAGCTCAGCCCAAAGCTGTTACCCTGGGGCTGGATTAAAACCAGCATTTTTAATGCTAGTTTGATTGTCAAAATCAATACACTAAATAAGCAGTTGAAGTAAAGATGATCCTCAAAAGAAACCAGTTTAATCTAACAACAGAGGAGTTCAGAAAGACAGACAGGAATAGGAGGAGAAGGAGGAGGAGGCTGTGTGTGAGCTCAGTGCACAGGTAAATTAATTAACTGGTAAAATGTCTGCTAGAAGGGAACTAGGAATTGCACGATCCAATGATTGATTAATTAAATATCTATTAAGGCATCCCTGACTGATGATCTTTGAGCTTCTACTTGATTTAGTACAAAAGCTCCAGGCATTTATATTTTTTATGGCAATGAATGTTTTATGACCCTTGAGTCACCTGTTTCATTGAACAGAGTTCCCAGTTTTCTCTAGAGCACAGGCATTAAACTTCAACCCACAGCCTGGTCCACACTTGCCTGAAGCTTTCCAGAGCAGCTTTACCTGGGAGGGTGTGAACTTTCCACTCCCCAGAAAGCCACATTTCAAAGCTGTTGTGATGATCACAATGTGTTTTGTAATAGGTCAGTTTAAACATTTTGGGTTTAAATAATGCAAAAGCATTTCATTTTTATTTAAATTGTATTTATTTTTTCTACTTTTGAAGTTCTACTTTTAAAATCCTACCTGTAGATTAACTTCATATTTGAAGACTTAGGCTGACAAATTCAGCCTTTCAGCAGTTCAAAAATTTTCAAAGTAGCTAGCAAATGGGCAGATTCACTTAAACCAAGCCTTTCTGCAAACTGTTCTGGTTTTAGCAAACTGGCATTTTTTAAGGAAAAATATGTTTCACAGAAGAAATTCCAATCCTCTTCAGCCAAATTATTGTATAAGGCTTTTATAACACTAAAAGGTCAGTTTGTTTTCTTGGAGAGAGCAAGTTCATGTTTTCTTTCACTCTCATCTTCTAACCCAAAAGGAAATAAAAATAGATAAACAGCCTCCTTTTGGTACTAAAAGTGCCATTTTGTACTTTTATAATCTCTATAGAAAATGCAATAAAGTAGCTTAAAACTTCTGTGGCTGAGCTGGTGGACCTGAAGCTGTGGAAACACCAAACTGCCAAGGCTGAGACAGTTGTTCCTCACTGGTTCACAGAAGCCAGAGGTGGCCATCAGGCTGCTTGTGAATAGCTCCAGAGTCCTGTGGCTGCACGAGGGGGTTTTGGGTCATTGTTCAGACATCACTCTTGGAAGTCCTGCCAAAACTCTCAACGTGCAAAAATTAGCTGGAACTTGGGAGGTCTGCTCAAATGAAATTTAGCTTTTCTGGCCCCAGGTCTACCCTCGGGTTTCCAGAGCCAGAATTTCATCCTGGCTGGAAACCCTGCTGCTCTGCCAAGGTCTGAAGGTCATCAGGACTGGGGTGTGAGCCAGGTCCGCTTGTCCTGCTGTGAGACGGTCCCTGTGAGGACAGACAGACACTGGGCAGAGGGGATGGTGGTGCTGCTGGTGCCCAGGTGCTGCAGGGACTGGTGGAGGGTGGTTGATGTGGTGCAGGTTTGTTGGGGAAGGAGAATGAGCTTCTTTTTATAAGGCCCGTTGCAGTGGGAGAGAATTTATCCCATGAGAGAGGCGGGTGCACGTGGACAGGGGAGAAAAGGGAGAAAAGGCTGCTACCAAGAAATCACATCTACAATGTGAAACCAATTTGTTGGGTGGAGCAAGGGGCTAAGGCTGTGTCCAGCTGCCTTAGGAGGTGCAGGAGGAGGCTGCCAGGCAGGAGGGTGTGGAGCTGTGGCCAGCAGCCCTGCATTCCAACCCCTGTGCTGCCAGGGCTGTGCCATGTACAGCAGCTCCAATAAAACACCTCTTCTAAGCCTGGCCCCGGGGACAAAAGGATGTCTCTGCTTAATACATGTTAAGATTCTGCCATCAGTGCAGAAATCAAGTTTTAGCACAGCGTGGGTGGTGTTGAGGGAATCCTGCAGGCTTGACGTGCAGCTAAATCTGTGGTTTATCTCTCAGTCAATTAATTATTGCATTCTTATTCGAGGAATGAACAGCAGCACTCAGGGTCAGAGTATCTGTGCTGTGAGACAAGAGATGCTGTAAAGGCACACTGTGATGCCCCAGGGCAGGCAGGAGAGGGGCAGGCAAGAGGGAGATGATGGAGCTGCCCCTTTGGAAGGCCAGGCCTGCTAAGGGTGCCCAGCTGCCAGATGTGTGTGCCTGTAGCCAGCACTGTGTGGACCCTGGGAATGGTGAAGGACCTGGGAATGGTATCCCCAGGACCTGCAGGATATGGGATGTGCTGTGAGACCCCTTACACTGAATCCACTGAGGCACCAAAAGGCTCATGCAGGAATTGTAATTCTGGCTTTAAGGAAGATGCTGTTTCTTGTGAATGGGGCATGGGAGAGCCCATCCAGGCTCACAGGCAGACTGCCTGCTTCTATGGCAGCTATTGATTAGCTCACTGAAGATTGTCTGGGCTTTTCCTGGGCATGTGCTTATTCTCCTGCATCTTGGTAGAACACTAGAGGGCATTTCTCAAACTGCAGCAGATGCCCTGGACTGATGATGCTCCAGGGAGGTAAGCTGTTCAGAAAATGAGTATTATTTACTGGCTACACAAGGTCTGCTCAGGCCCTCACTGGAAGCTGAGGGTATGTGCTCCTTCCCACTCACAATGTTCCTAGCAGAAAAGTCCCAAGTCACAAACAACTGGAAATAGCAAAATGATCTCATAGACCAGTTGCTAAAAATACAGAGTCTACTTACAAGCACTGTAATGTGAGGTGTGTTATTCTTGCAGCAGAGAAAGACATCAGGGAATCCCAAATTCTTCCCAGTTTTGAAATTATTTTTCCTTCCAGGTGTTGCTGCTGCCCATTTCTGACCAGCACCAAGCTGACACTGAGCCCACTGGAGAGGATCTTTCTGGAGGGAAGTGTCAATGAGTGAGGCAGGAGCAGAGTATCTGCCATGGGCCACGGGCTCTGCCACACCTGCCCATGCCCCAGGGCTGTGCTGTCCTTTTGGAGTCTGAACCAACCTTTGGACTTAGCTGATCTGTGAGTTATGAACAATCACTAAGAGAATGTCCTTAGTATTTATGGATATTTCCTTCTATAATTAGAATATATACACATATGCAAACATCTATTTATATATAGATAGATTTGCATCTTTGTGTGTAGAAACTGTACATATGTACAACCCCAGGGGCTGCTGGGCTGCAGGGACAGAGGGCCCTCCTGAGAGCAGCACCTGGGCAGCAGCTGCTGATGGAAAGGACTTGCTGCAGGGCCCAGGACAGCCTGACCATGCTGCTGACTGCAGCTTGGCACCTCCAGGGGAGCAGCGTGCTCCAAGTGTGCTCAGCCAGCTCCAGCTCATTGCCTTCCTTCCACCTCCACTTGGACAGGTGGGACAGTAAAGGCAAAGTGTATTTCAGAAAGTTATAGCCAAGATTTGAGAAGCTGATAGGTCACCAGTGAAAGCTATGCAGGAAAGCTTAACAGGATACACAAAGCAGTGTTCATCCCTCTGGCTTGTCTTAGATGCAGACAGAGGGATCTGGCATTCTCAGAGCTGGCTCCTTGTCTTCCTTTGGTCTGCACAACTTTGCTTTGCTTTGTGTCTGTCCTGCACAGGGGGACACCACCCCAGGCAGAGCCCTCTGTTACCCCATGAGGATCTCACAGGCCCCAGGAAACTGCTTGTGGAAGCTGCAGTGGGTGTCTGAGTATTTCTGCAGAAAATGGACACTCCTGGCTCTGAGCAAATCAGCAGGGTTGGAGGAACCAGGGAGGTAACCAGGGCAGGCCCTGGGAGGTGTATTATGGTGCATTCTTCTGATGCACTGTAAGTAATCCCTAAATTCACATTTGCATTTGAGCTGCTCTAAACCTGCACAGGCTCCTCTCCCAGAGAGGTTTGTGGATGTGTTTAAGAAAAGCCTGGATGTGGGGCCAGGGTTTAGTTGAGGTGTCAGGGAACGGGTTGGACTCGATGATCTTGAAGGTCTCTTCCAACCTTGTGATTCTGTGATTCTGCTGAGCCACTTTGGGGTGTCAGGTTCTGGCTGGAGCAGTTCAGTGTCCAGGGATGGCTGACAAAACAGGCCTGGGCTGTCCCCAGGGTGATTGTCACCCTGCTTCTCCTGTGACTTTACCTAGCTAATGTACAGATCCCACTTCTCCTCTGGGGCTGTGTTTTCTGCAGCCAAATATTCCCAACACATATTTTGCCTAAAGACATTATTTTTCATCATTAGGTGTTGCAGAAGAAACTAGGATTTGGTCAGCAGCAGGTTCTGCTCAAACCTAGAAGGAGAAGGAGATCCCAAGTGGAGAAAGAAGACTGTCCTCAACATTCCAATTCAGAGAATTTTGCTAGGTGGAAGTAAAAAGGGAATGAAATTGGGCTGTTGTTTTTTCTTTTGTTATTTTTTCAGGTCTGTTAAATAAAGAACACCATCATAATGCAATGTTAATTTCTCCAAGGCATGAGTACAACGCTGCATTTGGTTTTAAAAACTCAAATAATACATAACTGCCAGGTAATTAACTATGTGGATTAAAAACTAGTTCTTTCATTGATCTCAAAAAATTGATCATTGCAGGTCACCAATGTGCAAGACCACATTGAGCAGTGATGCCACAGGACTGGGATTTTTTTGCCACAATTTGCTCATTGGTGAGCTAGACAATGACATAAACCTTTCATTGATAAAGCCTGGGGGAGATATGTAAGTTGAGGGGTAATAAAGAGGGAGAAAGGTCATTGTTATGCAAACCTGACTTGCCTGATCACAGTCCCACAACATCCACTGGCAGGTAGCCAAATACCAACTTACACAACACCAGAGACAGACATGCAGTGTCTTGGCAAGAAACAATTCAGAGACAGAGCTGGGAGTAACCACAGATGATCATTTCAGCTTAAGCTGCCAGTCAGGTGGTGGCTGGAAAGGCTGCTTACACAACCCTTTCATGTATAAAATGAAGTTATCAGAAAGAAAAAGAGCAAGCATGATCCAGGTACACAGAGTTTATGAAAGATCATAGTTCATGAACAATCACTAAGAGAATATCCTCAGTATTTATGGATATTTCCTTCTATAATTAGAATATATACACATATGCAAACATCTATTTATATATAGATAGATTTGCATCTTTGTGTGTAGGAACTGTACATATGTACATATATGTATGTGATCCCTATACAACAAGTATTATATAAAATATCAACTGCCAGTGCTCATCTGATGCTCAACAAACATGACAGAGGCACCCACTTGGAGCTACTGGTTCCAATACATCCTTGTTTCAAGTATAGAGGTGACCAGGTTTATGCATCTATCTTTTTGGGACACGAGATGTCTCAGATGATGCCTGTGGTCTTAAAACAAATGGCTCTTCACTCAAAAGTATTCTGGAATCTGCCTTAATCCTGAGTGCCTTCCTGAACAGAATTTTTTTTGGAGTCCAAGGATGAGCACTGTGCAAACTAGGTTATCTTTGCCTCTAGTCCACAGTGCTTGGTGGGGCTGTCTCTGTTACTATGTCCAGCTTTCCTGCTCATACATGTCCCTGAAAGGCATCACCAGGTGAAGCCTCCCATAAGTTGGTCTGTTCCTTGATAATTGCTCCTCTTTAATTCAAACCTGAAGAACAGATTTGTCCCAATGGCTCACTGATTTTCTTATCCCAAGGTACCCCACTGCAGAATCTTGTGCCATTCACCATCAAGCATTGTACTGCAAAAGGACAAAGACAGCATGAGAACAAGAATCCAATTTGCAAATTCCTTGAGTTGGCTGGAGTTGGATTTCCCAATTTTTCAAAAGACTTTTGATCTTGTGGACAAAGGCACAGTTAGACTAAGGGAGAAATTACAGTAGAAAGAATGAATTTAAGCTCCTGAGGGAGATTCTGATTGATAAATGCAAGAGAAAGTTACCTTCTTGGAAGTCCTTTGAAGGAGTCAATAGGTGTGTGGATATAGCCTACTTTAATTTAAAAAAGACATTCAACAAGATTTATAATAAAGTTTTCAAGGAAGCCAAGAAGTTTTGAGACACAAGGAGAGGTCCTTACGTGTACACAAATTGATTAAAAAATAGGAAATTACTCAGCTTTGTCAGAGAGTGAAACTGCACTTGGTGATCTGTGCTGGAGCTCCTGCTGCTCAACATGTTCAACAATGTAGAGAAGGGTGGGTGAGGAGGTGACAGCTTGCTGGAGGTGCTGAGTCATGAACAGTAATAAAGGTGGGAGCTGATTGTGAAGAATTGCAAAAGGACTTTATGAAACACTGTGAATGCAAGTTATGATAAGAGATGAAGTTTGGCATAAACCAATGTGCACAGGAGAAAATAATCCTAACCTCACATAAAGTGACATGTTATGATTCATCTACTACCTCTTAAATAGAAAATCCTGGTGTTATAAAAAATAGCTTAATAAAAATGTCAGTACAAAGTGCAGAAGCACTAAAACCAAACCAAACCAAACCCTGGCAATTCAAGTGCCAGGCAAGAACAGAGAGTGGTGACACAGAGATTTATGCCATTGTAGGAAAGTGAAACGTGGGTGATTGGTGGTAGCGGTACTTCCCAAATTCCATGTATTTTAAGAGAGCAATGGATAAAGTCAATTGGGAAAGAACCAGAGGCCTTAGCTGACTTGCCTTGATTGCCTTGTCTATGCTGTGACGTTACAGCAACCATCCCAGTGACAGCACTTGTGTCAAATCAATTGACTTGGGAAGGAATTATTATTTACAATCATACCACAAGCCCCAAAGGCACTCCCTCCTCTCATGCTGGGTTACAGCACACCAAATACTCAATAACCATATGGGTTCTTGTAAAATGCCTTTAGGCAGGCCTCTGCTGTAACAGAGAAGAAACTACTGAAACTCTTCCCAAGTCTTGCGTAATCCACTATGAGCTGTGAAAGACAGAGCAGGGATTAACCATGTGTGCTCTCTTACAGCAAAACAGCCACAGGAATAGTCTGCACAGCTGTAACCAGAGCTGGAGCTGAATTAGGCTCAGCAAACCCGCCTTTGGTGGTCAGGATGGCAGTGGGACAGGTTATCTCACGTAGTGTTGGACTTTCCCAGCAGACACGAGACCCAGGATTGTGGTCTCCAGGAACTCAAGAACTTTATATTGCTACTCCAGGTGCCAGTGCAGCCCCTGTCTGATGGGATTACCTGTGGGTAACCCAGGTGGGACATGGCTGAGACTGGACTGTCAAGAAGCACCTGCAGAAACCAAGCTAAAGTGCTTGAGTATTCAGCAGTGCTTCACTAATGACTATAAAAGTTCTAAATATATGTTTCAGCATAGGGCTTTTACATGGAAAAGTTTTCAAGAGAACATATCCTTATTTTTGCCAGATTCATGTCTGTTAACATTTTCATGGTCGCAACTTGGACAAAAAAGGTAACAAAGGGTCACCTTTCTCTGATCTTAATGCATGAATCTATTCGCTTTTATTTAAAGGTGTAATGATTGCAAAACCTTGTACAGAGGTGAAATAATTCTTTTTATCTTCTGGAGATTTACAGTAGCAATAAAAAAAAATAATGGTCTTCAAGCAGCAGTGCTGGAGGTGAGGCTGCAACACCCACAGTGTGGGGGAAGAACAGGAGCTTTATGAAGTTTGTCCCTGGCATTTGGTTTAAGAAGTAGCTGCAAGATGCAAGGCTTGAAAGATGGATTAAGGTTAGACTGGGGCACATTACAGACCACTGCTCTGTAATCACAGGGGCCTGGCAACACTTTGTTTTGGTTGAATAGACTCAATGTTTTCACAGCAGATTACAGGATAGACTTGAACCTGCTCAGCTGAGACAGAAATGGCAGGGAGGCACCCCCATCAGGGGGAGATTAGTTGTCATGCTCTGACTGACCTTTCTATGACTTACAGACATATCTCTACCCAAAGCCATTTCACCCAGAGATTATCCTCTTAAATTGCTGGGGTATGTCATCCTTCTGACACATCCAACAACAAGCTGCAATTCCTTGTGCTTAAAATAGGGTGGCATCTTTTGGAATAGGGAAAACTTCCTTGAAAGGGAAGAGCACACTAGCCTTTTTCTTCACCAGGAAGCTGAGGAAAGCACATCCCAAAGGCTGAGGAAAACAGCTCATTTCTTCTCCTGAAAAGGGAATTAAACTTGAGGCTGAAGTTCTTCCCTTTACCTTACAAGAGATAAGGTTCAGAGTCCATGCAGTTTGTTTGATATTAATATTTTATATTATATTAATATTTTGATGATAAGAGCACTCAGGCATTATAAAACAAGTCTCATAGAAGAGATGATGTGGAAGCTTTAAATAGCTACATTAATAACCAAAATTAATGACAAAGAAGTAAAAATGTCCAGCCCTCAGAACCTTCCATGCATCCTTTATCTACCCATTTGAATTTTTTAAGTACTGTAATTACATGAAGATTCTGAAGCCATTTTCAGCAATTTATAATTACCTGGCTATATGCAGTATCTTTACTTGACATGAACATTGGATCAGCTACCAAGAATCAGATCCTCAGATCTAACAAGTTATCAACGAAGCATAAATATATATATTAGAAATTAGAGTATGCTTGTGTAAATTTATCTAGTGATTCTGTGAAATATCTTGGATTGATTTCTATATAAACTAAACTGCTAGGGGAAAAAAGGGGTTATACAACCCAAATTTACTGGGTTTTTTTCCCTCAATGGTAAACAAACAATAAACTTGCCCTTGAACTGAGAAGACTTGTATAAGAAGGAAATAAAAACCTTGCTAGAGGCATGATGGCCTTATCTGTCCTTAAAAGACCTCTGCTCCAGCCAGAAGCAGGAGAGAAGATTGCCATTCTGATGCCAGGAAACCTCGCCATAACTTGCAAATGCTAGAAATTCTGTTCAAAAAGCAGTTAGGAGTACTCATGCAAAGATTAGTAAGGAAATTATATGGAACAAAATATGTTACTTGAGAAGAATCCTGCTGACTTCACTCCCGTATCTTCTGAATTGCTCTGGACTGTATTACACCAGACATCAGGGTACCTTTCAACAAAATATGGTGCCACAGTAAAATACTTTTTTGAAACACTCTATTGCTAAGTGCTTTTCAGCCCTTTTGGTTAATTAAAACCAAATATCTTTCTGTGAAGGGTGTTTTAAAATCATTACCAACATCAGCTGTGCTGCTAGTAAAACAGGAACCCTCCCCCCCAATAACAGAACATCCATGGTTAGCAACTGTCATTCTAGTAAACATGACTTTACAAAGCATCTTTAATCTCATTATTTCCTTATTTCTGATCACCTGGGAATTTAGAGGGCATGTGGTTCTCCACATAAGGCCCCTATCCATCAGGTTTAAGAGGATGATCTCTCACTCAGACGTTTACAAATTTGATGGAGATGTGCACCTACAGGACCCTGATGGGATTCAGGGAAATCCCAACATTTCCAGGCAGAGATGCAATTGCCATTGCACCCTCACACTCTCTGCCTCAAGCAGCTCAGCACAGCTATAATTTTAATTGTCACAGTAGGATTGGAGGACATAAATAAGGCTCTTCCTGTGAATCCCTTGCCTTCTGCACAGACCAAGGCCTGGAATTTCTCTGCTGATTTCTTGCAGATGACCTGGGAGCCACCACCACCCATTCACGGCTGGTGAGCGACTTGACTTGCACAAAGGCTGATGGGAGTGAGAAAATTGGGAGTGCTGTAGCTCGTGGGTTTTAATTCCATGCAAAGGAAGCAGAGGAGCCCATGTGGCACTTGGGCTGTGTGTGCTCTCTGTAAATCATGTAACAGAACCTTTAAACTCAAGCATTATTGTGGGCTACAAGAGTCCTTTTCTACAGCAAGAGCTGAAGGGACCAGCAAGAAATGGTGGTAGCAGTACAGGAGGTGCCTTATCCACCCTTACTGACACATTCCTGCTGGTAAAGTACCTGCTGCAACTTAAAGCCATGCAAGAGTTAAAGTGTTAACTTCTTCTAGTGACAAAAATCCTGCCCAAAGGACTCGCTCTGCTAAAGAGCTGACATTCTTTGCCACACTGAAGGATGCAACACTGATGGTTAATTTGCCTTTAAACAAGCGTTCTAGTGACTTTAAAGTTGAAATAATGAAACTTTGAGAGGATTATGTCAAATATAGAGGATAATTTCTTATATCAAATTTAAAACCAAAAGCTTTACTTTTCAACACAGACAGAATGATGAAGCATAGATGTACTCACACACACACACAAAAAAAAAGAAAAAAACAAAAAAAACC
>WBNO01018278.1:193610-224492 GCA_013400575.1 Peucedramus taeniatus
CCCACCCCCCCACACCCAAACAAGAAAAAAAGAGCTCAGTTTGCTTTCTCTTCTCTAGAACTGAGCTGGTTGTAAATTCAACCCCAACTGTCTGCCAGGCAGCCGAGCAGCTCTCCTTAAAGGAATGCAATGACAGCACAGCCCTGCTCTGGCCTGTGTTTGGCAACAAAGAGCACAGGATGACATCTGATGCCCAACATCAGAACTTTAAGACACAGTCAGATGGCTATGATTTTCACTGCCAGAACTAAACTTTATTTCCATGTGTATTACATACTGGTATTTGATGCCAAGTACATTAAAATTACTTTAACAGAGGATTTAAGTGAGGAATACTTATTCTTCACTAAACAAGAAGGAATGTAAAAACCTATAAGAAAAGAACTGTTTAAGCTTTGTTTTGATTTTGGCAAACCAAACAGTTAAGTACTCTTCTGTTCTCTCCTCAGATCTTTCAAAGTACCAAAAAAGTTTTTTTTTTTAATAATCATGCAGCTGAAGAAAAAAAATAGTCTTACAAAATCCATTTCTTACACTAAATATGGTTACAAATCAGAGTACTAAACACAAAATTCCCAATTCCTATTTTTAAATACAAATACTGTATTATATTATGAAATGGGGATAATTAAAATATATCAATGACTACAAATCTAGTAATTTAAAGCAAACAAACATGCTGTTTGCTTTCATGTGGAAGAATTAGGATATTGTATGGTTCAAGCACTGCACTAATTTCTGTCAACTCCTTGATGCCCCGAATGTCAAATTGCCAAACATAAAGAGACAAGTGTTCAGGTCTGAATAGCACCAGGTGTTTTTCTTTTTTTCCCCCCCTTTTAAAGTTATTAACATTTAATAAAATGAGTGACGTTACAACTTTCTGAAAGTGACATGCACAAGTAGAGAATTTGCTTTGAGTTTCCAACTAATAAGCTGAAAAGTTTTAGACAATACTGAACAACTATAATGTATTTCATGGTACACATGAAAACAGTGCTTCCACAGTATATCCTCAGTTCTCAAGTACAAAAATATCAGTTATGGGTAGTCAATAGTTATCAAAATTTTTATTGGTACAGAATGAAAGCAGCATTTACTTTATTGTTTTTTAAACCATACATCATAAAATTCCCTAGTACACATGTGGAGGAGTGACATAGGCTCTGTACTATTTACCTGCTACTGATCCTAAGTCCAGATTCAAAATCTTTCTGGGCCAAAACCAAACAATATAATTAATAGCTAAGGGAAGGCAGTTCCTCAGTGTGAAAGGAATTCACTATTCTTGAAACAATACATCACTTAAATGTATAATTACATACACTACAAGTGAAAACCAGGTTTTTATTAACAAGAACTATTGAGACTGGGCATAAACGTCTTAACCACAAACCCTGGAAATATTATGGATGCCTTGATGTGGCCCTTTTTGGTGAGAGAGTAAGAACAATGAAGTATGGCTTTTCAATCTTCCTTTAAAAGCACATTTTATAAAATTTTGTAGGCTTTAATTATCTTAGGCTTTAACATTTTCCAGTAATATCATGTACTAATTAGAAGCATTAATTACATCAGTATATTAAGCAATTGGCTGATAGTTGATTGCCAGCAGAACAGGAACTGTTTGCTTTTGCTGCTGTTTTTTTTTTTCTAAGTAAGGGAGGTACTTTTCTAGTGAGAGCCATCCTACAGTACTATCAAATATTTCAGAGGTTACTACATAGCTTCTCAAAATCCTCAACAGTTTCATTTTCCAGCAGATATATATATCAAGCATATGCAGAGAGCAAATACAATCAAGTGCAGATAGTTCAAAAGTATCTCTCAAACACATTGTTTTACAGTTACCCTCTGCAAAATAAAAGCCCCTCCTCACCCCAAACAGATGGGGCAAGAAGGGGAAACAGGTCTGCCATTCATGTAGGAGTTTGGCTAGCATAGTTTTATTAAAGTTGTTAACAAAAATAGTTAAACATTTTTACAATTTAACATCCAGTCTGACAAAAGGCAAATCAATGAAAAAAATACAAAAAAGTAAAAAAGTGCACTACCCAGTCCAGTATTTTGCTTTAAATTCATGTCAATTACAGTATATGAAAAATAAACCCAGAAGTGTAATTACTTTAAAATACACCGCTTCCGTATCTCAGTATTTTACACATATATTCTATAGTGGAAGAGGAGATCTCTTAAAAACTTTACTCTTAAAATATTGAGGTGCATATACCAAGCGGGATAGACTTGGCAAGTTAAGTTGCAGTAGAGAATCCTTTCAAATTTGGCATTTCACTTACATACCTTACTGTGCCAGCAAGGTCAGTAATACCTAAACCTTCTAGAAAGAACAATAATTTTGTTTAATGCAGATTTACTAATACAGACAACTACAAGAAATGGTGAGGTCAGCAACTCTATGGGATCTTAAGGAGATACGAGTCCTGATTTAGTTGTCAAATGGAACAATGTCACAACAAACTTTTAAGGCCATGTTTTATTTGCTGATTAATGGACAAAAGGCAATGGATTCCCCCCCACTGAATATTTTCTTGAAAGTCTGTGCTCATAAAAATTATGAAAAGTTGGAAAGACTTAATTATTGAAATTTTAAATATATTTTACACAATCTTGTTTGTACAAAAATACAAGTTAAATATAAACATAAAGCAATCATGATAATTTTATGTAAATCCATTTTGTGATATTCTGTTATATATAAAAAAGTTTCGCAGCTCTGTCTTTTTGTGAAAAGATCAATACCAGATTGAATCACTACTGGCAAAGGGCCCTAAAAAGCACACTTTAGCATTAAATATGTTTTACAAGTTAAGTACCATTTCCTGATTTCATCTTCTAAAGACTGGCAAAAGATAGGGCAGTATGTCCATAAACCAACAAATAATTTGGCTACAATAAAACACAAACACACAAATCTGTACAATAAACCAGTAGCTATGCAGTACGAACTAGTTACACACACATACACAGACATGGAATGGAACTTAGTGAGATGCCGTTTGTAATTCACTGTTCTTCAGCCTGGCATTTTGTCTTACTTCGTCAAACGAATACGACTTCGTTACCTTTCCATTCTTAAATACAGTGTGAAGCAGGTCCTGCAAGAAACACCACTGTTTTAGCAAGAGTGAATTGGCAAACACAGGTTACACAAACTCTGAAGCAAGCACGCAAACCCAGCTTGGTGAGGTTGGAACTTTAGACTGTCAAGATACTAAATCTTTACAGCTTTTTCTGACACCTTTCACTAATGGTTACACAGAAGAAAGGGCTTGGGTCATCCTGTGCACAGACAGCAGCTTTGTGCTGCCTAGTCCCTTGAGTGTGGTATCTACACCTGGCCAAAGCAAAATACACACTAAATACACCTTGCTGGAGCAGTTTGTAAGAAACGTGACACGCAACCAGTCAAATACAATTCAATTACAGAGGTTTAAATGAAGTATTTTTCTCCTCTAGAAAAAAAAAATCTTCACTGTGCCTTTTATTCATGTATTTTGTAAAACAGCATATCAGGACTGGGGGGGGCTTGCACACAGCACACTGAAAGGGCAGCAAGCACAGCTGGCAACAAAAGTCAGCACAGCAGCAACACTGAGCAGTCCCTGCATTTGGTGACCTACTGCAAGGACCTGCAGCTTTAGAGAAATGGGCTCACAGAAGGGCACATTTCCCTGTCATTTCCAGGGAGCCCCAGAACTGGCACCACACCAATGACCCTCTCTAATTTCCTGGGACAAAAAAATTTTAATTAATAATTTCACCTGACAAAAAAGAAGAGACAACATATTGCCTAATTTCAGAGCCAAGGTCTGGCAATTTATGCTCAAGAGATTTCTCACCATTAGGTCCTTCCCTCTCTACATATATATGAATTTTCATAATTAACATAGGTACAGGAATATGTGCTAGAAAAAAGTTTTAAATTGATATAAGATCTTTATGTCCAGAGCACAATATCTTCACTGTGTGCAAGTCAGGTTTTTTTTCACCTTGAAATTTTTCGGAGATATAAGTTACATGCTTATGGTTATGTAAAGCAGTGTGCCTAGTATACCCTCTGCCTAGCAGTACAAAAACAGCTTCTGTATACCAGGAAACTTTCAACTTCTAAAAGCACAAGTGCAATCAGACAACTTATTTTCAGTCCTATTAACTTGGGAAGAGATTCAACATGCAGTTTAATGATTCATTGTTGGACACTGAAACACAAGACATATCAAACTGAAAGCCTGAGACTGGCATAAGGTTTGTACTTATTTCATGGAAACAGCATTCCATTTTGCAATTGCAAAGAATTCACAGGGAAACTGAATTCCTGGTTTAAATTTACATCTCAAAAACTGTGGAAATACTCTGTGTACAGAGCATTAACTCTTGAAGGAATTATTATAAAAAAATCTCAGTGGGGAAGTATAAACACATTTTAGTTACAGCTGTCACTGTTCCACCTCCAGCTAGGGTCACAACTCAAACTGTGCAATTTAGGCCAAATAAAACTATCTGGCCAGTATATATTCTGCAACACTGAGACTTTAGTTTTGGGGAAAAGCAGTAATATTCTCATGTTTTTGAAGAAAAAAAAAATTACAAAGATCTGTAATTGTAAAGCCTGAACATTCTACTGTCATTCTAACATTCTGCTGTAACTGTATTTGGTACTGAGGTCATTTTTGAGATAGTAAGATGGGAGTTGAACAAAATGAGAGATCAGAAATTAATTCTGAAATTAAGTTATAATCTGATTTTTCTCAGTCTATTTTTGCATGAAGAATGACAAAATAGATTTTGAAAATTCATACCTGTCCATATTCTTCAAGATCTCCCTTGCCTTCCTCAAGTGTCACATACTCTCCAGCAGGCGTCCTATGCAACGACAGCCGTCCTTTCTTTGACCTTTTGTTGGGATCGGCTACAGGATCTTTGAAGACATTTATCTAAAATGAAGAGAATTTTTTTAGGAGGAAAGGGCTTTGTGGGATTTAATGCAGATGGTGGTAACGTAACAGGAAATGTCAAACAGGTTTTCAAATGGGGAGGCCTCTCCAGAAAGCAGAGTGGTAGAAGTTGTACAGAGACATACCCCAAGGCCGTTGGTCACCACATAACTACATTTGAAGGAACAGTTTAAGAGGTCTCTTGTTAATTTCTGCAACAAAGCTCCACCAGATCCAAAGGCAATATTCTCAATACTCCATTTATTCTTCTTCATTCCCTCCACAATCTAATAAGAAAAAGAAAATTATGATGGATCATACTTTTAGGCCATGCCATTTTCCCATAAAAATATTATACTACTTAAACAAGATGCTTTTACAGACAATTAAGCCAACTAACATTCAGTTTCCAGGAGATGTATGTAATAATTTGGTCAATACTTGGGACACTATTTGCATTTTTATTTCCAGTTCCAGCGTGGAACTGGAAAGCTTTTGCTGTAACACAATTACCAGGCCAGCACATGTACTTCCCAAACTAAGGTGGCACAGTGATGCAATGCCCAGAGAAACAGAGCTCTATAGAAAATAAAACACTTCATGGGAGTATTTCAGAGCCTTCCAATTTCTCAGAATTATGGAAAGACTTGGAAGCAGAGCCTATATCCTGGAACAATGCAGCCATCCTGCTCAACTCCAAAAAGTTATTACCCTGACTTGAACAGGGCAATTCTATTGAAAATCTCATTGTCTAGAATAAGATCAGGATGTTCAAAGATGGGAAATCAAAATATATAAAACTGCTCAAAGAGTTTGCTTTGCCACCTTCTCCAGCAGGTACAAATCAATGTGAACTGTGCTGCTAACAACAGTTGAGGTAAAAGTTACTGTATCATTTCCTCCCAGCCTGATTCTACCCTGACAAATGTGACATCCTCTAGCCTGGAGTAATGTGTGCTCATTTAGTCATGCTCATAAAGGGCCAAGATTTGTTTCCCTGACCTGCTACTCTTATGACAGCCTGAAATGATGGTTATAGCCCCAGAACAGGAGTTCAAACTCTCTTCTCCAACATTTTACTATCAAAAGCAGGTGATAAAACCAGAGTGGGTGAGACAGCAAAATACCATCCATCCAGAAAAACAGGAAGGTGAGAAGCAGAATGGAAGAACATAATCTATGGGGAACAGTGCAGAGTTTCAAAACTCAGCACAGTCAGAAATCTGGTAATATTTTGGGCAATCTTAGTGTCCTGCATCAAGAAGAAATGCCTGAGTAACACTGAACAGGACTGTTTCAGGAGCTACTGATGTCAAGCTGCTTTTTTAAGGGACAGCTAAGGCTCATAAGAGGGGGGGAAAAAAGGAAAACACAATTCCAATTTCAGACCGTAACAAACTGGTTGTGCAAACAAAAGAGCACATTAGTATTTTGTTTATGCACTTAGTCACATGCAGACTATCTTCACAGATACTCTGCCTGAATGCCTGACAGAGCCAGTCAACAGGACACGTGGACAGCACAGTCATCACCTTCTGAGGGCATGCTGGGAACACCCTCCCACTACACTTCAGTCAAGAGATTTCCCCAGGAGAAATCTTATCAGTGAGTTTCCATCATTCCAATGGTACCAGCTTACTCAGCCTCACTCAGCCAGTCAAGCAAAATGAATCTCCAGCTCTACCATCATGACTTCCACTTAAGAGAACCCTTTGAAAGGTTTGTATCCTGAACAAATGCCTTCTTAAATACATGACAATCCTGTGGATTTTAGCAGTAGACATCATACCCCCTCAGTGACCAAGAGCAAAAGGAATCTTTATTTTCAGGTGATTAGACTCTCCTGGAAGCAGTTAAAAGAGGTACTCAGGAAAGATAAACAATTGAAATTAATTAAATTCTCCTTTAAGTACCTCAAAAGTAACTAAAGCTGACAAAGGGAGGGTAAGAAATGGTATTCTGTATACCTTCTACTTGAGAACAATGCCCAGTGGTGCTATAAGAAACAAGATTTAACTGGGCCTGGATATGGACTCTACTTATCTGTGCTGTCTTTTAAAGAGGAAATACAGGTAAACTCCACATGGCCTCTGGTTCTGTCCAGACCCTGAGCAAGTCTGAAGCTATGTGATCTGCTGGCCAAGCCTGAGCCAGGGTGTTCTGCTCACCTCTGCTTTGTGCAGCTGCAAAGGCCAGGTATGACACTGAACTCACCTGAACACGCCTGCAAGGTAACAACTACCTGGTATAAACAACATCCTACACCAAGGCACGTGATGCTGAGGCTTCATGTTAATTGAAACCTGCAGGTTAACAGATGTTAGTGCAAGTACAGCATGGCTGGGCCATGGCTGCTTAACCCTCTTGCCTGGGTGAGAAGAAACGTGAACCCCCTTCCAGCTCGTGTTCCTGCTCTCATTTACAGATGGTTTGTTCATCTCATGCTACAGGCACAACTCCTCTCTTACTTTGGGTGAAGAACTGGCTTCTAGCTTTCCACTCTCAAGGGACTTCCTTACTTAGATTGATCTTTGTCTGGTGAGGAGGGGAAGGCAAATCCAGACTAAGCTGAAAGACAGCTCTGACTGCACCAGTGACCCACAGCAAAGGCCCAGCTATTACTATTACTTCCTTAGGTATGGAGAAGAGATGGCAAACAGCAGTGGTAATAGGGAAAAAGAAAAGGAGGAGATCTGTAACAACTGAAGCTCCCCCCCAAGGGAAAACAATACAGAAGAATTTTTTGTTTCACACTTTCAAACCTATACAGGGAGAATAATTCAGGTGTTAAGGTTTTCACCAGCTTCCTCTGACCATTATGAGCATGATTAATACATGAACTGTGACTCCAGATTAGAGGATTTATTTTATATAAAAATTTAAAGACATCTGGAAATTGAATGTTCAAAGAAAATCCTTTGAAAGTGTAGTATATTGCGGAGTTAGCAGATTGGAATGATTTTTTAAAAGTGAAAATGCAAAGAAAGTCAAAAAAGTTTCCTTACCTGTTCTACCAGCATCCCCTATTAAAACAAAGAATTTTAAAATCCAGTTTATACTCTGAGTTGTTTTCTATATTGTTGATCAGCTACTTTGGTTAGCTAGATCAGACTATTGGTCATTACCCATTTTAGACTTCCCTACTGTACCCATTACCTTTCATCTGATCTGTAACAATAATTCATGCCTAGAATTGAAAGCTGATACAGAATACTTGGAATAAGAATCTTGCACAGGTTACAAGAGGGGGAAAAAGATGGCCACAGTGATACATTTGTATGTGTTCATGTAAACTCCTTTTGGAAAAGAACTAATTATACTTCAGTGCTGGTTTGGTTTTGGTAAGTTGTTTTATTTTGGGTTTTTGTATTTGTTTTAGGGATTTTTTAAAATGTTATGCTATTATACTATCTTCTGAAAGTCAGCATGGTAAGACCTGGAGTTTGCTGACATAAAAGGATGAAGAGATCCATGATATTTAAATAAAACTAAAATTAGGTTGCAAAATCATGGTCATTTTGCTCCAACATAATTTGGTGCTGTCAAATGAAAATTGTCACTTTCTTTCCTGCCCATTTCTCCCAGCTCAAAACAACAGTTTTTGTTTTCTGCTGTAGAGTGCTGCTGAGTATTAGCCCTTTTTTGGGGTACAACTTAATTCACTAAACCACAAAAGTGGTCCCCTTTTGGCTGAGTTAAGTTTGCTGCTACATGTGTGGTCTAAATAGTTTTAATGACTAGAGGTTCAAGGACCAAAGCTGACGTGAGGTACAGCAAGAATTGAGTTAGGAAGAAATGAGGAGGTGCCACTGGGCAGCAGTAATCTGTCTGCTCTGTATGCCTTGGGGAACTGGATCTTCTGCTCTCTTCTATTACATGTTACAGGTAGATATCTCATAATCAATTACACCTTCATAAGCAAAAGATATAAACAGGCAGATCACCTGAACGAAGAATTGCTCATTCTGCCTCCCAGCCTCTCCCATTAGCTGTTGCAACTGTTTTACTGCTCTATTTAGAACTTGGAGAGCAGAGCATTTCTTACTCTAGTGCAAAGATTTTTAAATATTTGCTTTAATATTTAATTAGAATTGATGCTATATGATATTCTTGAATTTTGTCCAGTAACTTGGAAAAAGCAACCAGAGTTCCTTACAAGAAAGAATAGTTTGGTTTCTGTCCTCTCACAACTCATGAAAATCTCAACCATAACATACTTGCCTAACACGCATAAGCCTTGTCAGATTGTTGTTCAGAACAAGCAGAAATGTTTTTCTTCTGTGTGGGTTTTGTTCTCTTTAACAGAGTGCTTTCCCCTGCTATCTAATGATTAAACTTTGTTAAAGTTAGCAGGTTAAAGCTATTAACCTCTCATGCTTGTGTTATGTTAAGCATATTAGCATAGTTGTACATTCTCAAAAAGCCACATGGGACAAAAAATAAAACAGAATTTACTTTAAAGGCCATTGGAGGGGGAAAAATACTGCAGAGCATGACTGCACTACAGCTGGTCTATCAGATTACAATCTCAGTATTAACTGTTCTCTAGGGATCTGTGTGACAAATCTGAGTTCTGTCATTGAGGTTCACATTATGTGCCCACGTTAGACATGCAGATGGCTTCAGACTAACTAAAACCCAAATCTGATACCTCCCTTGCTCATAATTTTGAGAAGCAGCAAAAGTCAGCTTTGTTGAAAAGAACCTAAGGATGTGTCAGTCTAGAAAGCTAAGACAAGTGTAAATAAATTCAAGTAAAATTAATCTTAACTTTATTCAACTTATTTCTGGTTTTGAACTCTAATACAGCTGAAGATGAAAGACTCAGGACAAACCAGACAAAGTCAAGTCCTCTTCCTCTTACATGCCCTTTGACATTTGTAGTTACTGCAGTCTACACCTTCATAGCCATACTGTATTACCTTTTATCTACCTCAAGTCAGTAGTGGTGAATTTATGATGAATTTATATTTATTTCAAATTTATTTATTAAGCATGCAGAATCTACGAAATAATCAATTTATGTCTTGGTAAAATTGCAATTTTGTCTCAGATTACAGCCTAATCTTTTACACATATTTTCTGGCTTTTCAACTAATCCATATTCCACTAGTTGCTCAATCAAGGAATTTGCTTTCCTTACCCTAGGTTTTAAAAAGTCTCCTTCAAAACTACACCTTCAATATGTGAGGACAGGCAGACTTCAGATGGTACATAACTAATGAGCCAAACCAGTTAATTACTACTATTGCTGCAGCACAGTAATCATGCAGTGTGCCTTAGACATCAATGAAAGGACCAAACACTGCCAGATTTTGATCTCAATGAGACTTGACAAGCATGATGAAAGCAAACAAAAGGAGAGACAGTGGAAAGAGAAGGCTTACAACATGGGGATTAGAAAATGCCTTTTAGGGATTTTTATGCATCTTAATAATTTCCTGTAGAGTTTTAATGAATTTGTTTTTTGCATTATGATATCACTGCCAGTGTCTGGAATGAAGGGCAGGGGTGAGGTCAGCAGTCTCTGCTGCAACATCTGACTAGTTGTAACAGAGTCCAGATTAAACATCAACCTTGTCAGTATCACCCTGACACATGAACAGGATCTCCTACCTCTTGCAATGTGTTGATATCCACACCATCCCCTTGAATAACTCTGAGATACGGTGGCAACAACTTATAGCCTTTTGAATTCTCTGTAATGGGAAATCTCTTCCCCAAGATCTCCAAGACCTATTGAAAAGGGAAAGAAGGTAATTCAAAATGAAAATATAAACCTGCCATTCCAATAAAGAAACAATTTCCACATTTGAGTTATGCTTTTTCTAAAAAATTAAAATAAATCCATAAATAATACCCACATAATCATGCTCTAAATCTATCCACACGAAAAAAAAAAAAAAAAAAAAAGAATGCCAGTCATTGTGGTAGAAGCCCTTAAAGCAGTAACAGACAATATGGTCTTGAAGAACTTGCACCTGAGAGCTAATCAGAACATGCTTCCACCCTTTCTCCCTTTGCTTGATGTGAGTTTTTGTTATTAAATGTGTCAGCTGAAGATCCTGCTCTTCTTCTGACCTTCCTTTAAGATGGTGGATGAGGCTTTCAGTTTTTTACAATTTTGTAAGCCACTAATATTTAAAATGAAACACTTCAGCAAGGAGATTTTCTTATCAGCTCTGATAAAGATCACTCAGAGTTCCTATTTATGATATGTCAGTTATCCCAAAGGAAAAAAAAAAAGTGTTAAACCTGTATAGATCTAATTTGATAAGAGTACCAATGCAACTAATGTTGCCCCTACCTTCTTACTTGGACAGTGCTGACAGATACTCAAATTCAGAGGTATCAACAGCTTTTATTATGAAACTGAAACAATCATTATGCTTTCTAAAGAGCAGTAAGACAAGAAGCATTTTTCAGTGTGGAGTCAGTGCCACTGACTTAAATGCACATCTTATAAAAGAGAGAAGAGGGCTACACATGTATTTATAGCACAAAATTGTGAATTACATTAACATGAGATGCCAAGATACCTAAACTTAGTAGTAAGAATTGTTATTGGCCTGGCATTTACTAGCACTGATGTGGTTTCCCATTGCATTTGTTAAGTGACAAAAGTTTCTCTTTATAAAAGTATTCCAACATCATTACATCAGCAAAACTGGTAACTTGTAAAAGCTTCAAGAACCATACGCAAGAATGGGATTGATGAAAAATATGAAACTATTTGGACTGCAAAAGAGTTTCCATATATATATACTGAGGCGAAATAAACATTTACATTTTTCATAGGTCCAAATTAGCCAGCATCAAATATATACAATGCATACCAAGTTAGAGTGTTGTATGCTAGCCAGTCATTACAAAACAAACAATTGCCCTCCCAACTTTGTATACAAATGGCTTCAGGAAAGGATTACCTTTAGAACAGTGTCAAGGGGATTCCCAGAATCTGGTCTAATAATAAGTGGTGCCTCTGGACTTCGGGCTTCAATTATATGCCTTAGGTCATCACCCCATATTTTTTCACAAGCATTGTAAATGTCGTAGCTGTCACTAACCACAGACACAGGCACTGAAGAAAACTGCGTTACTATGTGTTCAAAAGCATCTTTTTCATGATCTTTCCCCCAGGCTGTTATGGTACTGCAAAGGCAATTGAAAAATTCATATTAGAATTGCATTTACATATCATTCTGTATTTCCTACCAGCAGCAGTTCAAGATAACGATAAGCAGTATGATTACATGACAGCAGAAACTATGTGCTTATCAGCTCTGTGTTGCATGGATTATAAATACACTATATACTAAATAAGCAGACTTAATTCAGACAGTTAGGGAACTACAGATGCAAGAACAGAACATCTGGTCTGACAACTTCATGCTACAAAATGAAAAGTTGAGAATGAAGCTCCTCATCATGTGTTAGAAAAATCTAAAGAAGAAAGCAGAATTTATTTTCTTTTTTAACAGTGATATAAAATGAATATTCTCACTTATACAAACAGTCCTCCAGAGGAACCTCAGAACATTACCCTTGGTACAAGGCCACAGGCGAGCCCATAAACCAGAGCTGCTGAGAGCAGTAGTATGTTCCTGAATGCAGCTGATCTGCAGTAGCAGCTCAGGCCAGCTGACATAAGTGACCTTAGTAACTTGTGTGCAAAGACCTAAAAACACTCTCATGCACAGCATAAGAGTCAGAGAACATTGAATTTTTACCTTAAAATTCCAGCATTATCTGCTGTGTGGACAAGTCCCAGATCATGGTAGCAGGGAGACAAACTTTATTTCAGAGGTTGGTGCAGTCTCAGAAGAACCCTGCTGACATGCCAGGGGCAAGCACCATGCTCACAACACCACCTTGTACTGGAGGTTGTGGAACAGTAAAACAATTCCGTAAAAATGTGGGTCTCTTGTATGAGACCCTTTTTGTGTACTAACTTGGAAAGGGTGACTGCAGTCTGCATTTGGTGGTGCAAACTTTAGGTAGGGCAGTTTAAGCTCTCTGCTCTAATGCCACCACTTCAATACGCTGTGCAAAAGACACTTGATCTTGACTCCATGTGTTTCCTTTTGCTTTCATTACAAAAAGTTTTATAGTAGTTTTGGTCATCAGAAGTTTCAGACAAAAACTGTCATGTCTATTGGTCAAGCAGGAGTTCTAGAACACCACTACAACAATGGTACAAAAGTTCTATGAAGCAGTGCTCCTTTAAAGATGACCACTACCCTACAAGACCTATTCATGTAAGCCTTTCCATTACCTGTCTTGCAGTCCTAAGCGAACAATAACTATTTAAAATCAATACTAAATATTTAACTGGGTTTTGTGCTCAATATGAAACACACAACCAAGCTTGTTTTATATTCTCATTTCAGTGTGTAGACATGCAATTGAAATACAAGGATTTGCATTCACTCTCAACCTTGTACAGGACATGGATTTGAAAAAAGTAAGAGCTCTCTCTCTCAAATGTTTGAGATCAGTTTCCTTACTTTTAAAAACTCATTCACCATTCTTGGTGATATAGCAAGGATTTACCATTACTAATTATACTGATGGGAAGCTTGAGAGCAACTGCCTCTTCTGGAAGGAGAACATGAACTGTGAGAATCCAGAACTGCAACTCAGAGTTTGTCAATTCATGATTTTATATTTAAAACAAAATTTGAAGTTCATAATGTGAATCCTCAATATCTATAGACTATAAACCTTCAAGCTTATTCTAAAAAGACGCTGATAAGGTTATGGTTTAAAACATTTAAAATATATTTATAGCTAAGAACAACCATGCTACTTATGTGCCCCTAGAACATACAGGGGCATCAGTACAGAACTGCAGCTTCAACAGCTGGATCAGTCACGGCTAATACTGTATGGTATATTTCTGGATACAAAGATGGGTAAGAAAATAATTACATTTTGTTAAGCTATTTGTAGAAAGGCTTAGACTAGTATCTTACCTGTGTTCAGCAGCTGGAACAGAATATCCTGGAACTGGATCTTTTGTACCATAGTACTTTTTAATTAATGCAATTCCTGCTACAGTGTCTGTTCCTTTGAAGTTGACCAAGTGAGCTGAAGCTCCTATTCCTGCAGTCTGAAGAAGATGCAACTGTCAGTTTCCATGCCAAATACAGAAGCCTCCAGTCACCAACTACCACTAGTTTGTAACAGCAAGATTCTGACTCAATTCCCACTTCACCAATATTCTCTTCATTCACTTACACTGGGAAGACAGAAAACTTCTCACAGTCTAGTGCTCACAGTTCAGACATTGTACCCACTCCCGTGCCAGACCTCTCCCTCCACACTTAGTCCAAACACAGTCCTCTGTGCATTCACAATTTCAGAGCAGAACAGGGCTACAGAGTTTAACAGACACATGCTACAACCCTTCAGTTAGTAACAATCAGACTTTTCAAATTGTTAGACAAGTAGTTTTACCTCTTGTGAAGAAACTCCTCTGTAGCCAAAGTCGTGCAGTTTATATTCCAGTCCTTCCAAGCTGCCAGAAGTCTCCAGCAAATACTTAGCCAAAATCTTTTTCTGCTCTCTAGAGTTCGTAGCCACTGTGATTGGATACCATGACTGCACAAGAATAGTCTAAAACAAAATCCATCACAATATTAGGTGCATATTTGTTTAGAGCTTGACAATGCCCACTTGGCATTTAATCAGGCACAAAAAGGTCTATTTATTTTCATTCCCTGTTCAGAAAGTACCGATGCCTCCAACAGTTTGCTTTAGGGCTTAAGTAATTATCCTTTATAAGATAGGCAAGGTATTGACCTTCTCAGGAGTTACCACTAGCAAACTACTGACACACAGCTCCCCCATCCTCCTTTTTTATGGATAAAAGTACTGCTGGGAATTTCCTGTACAATTATTATGATCCCTTGCCAGGTAGGGGAAAAAGGTCTGTGTAAGATGACTACAGAAAGGAATTAAAGCACAAAACAAAAGTTGCCAGAGATTTCCTGTAAAGCAATACAGGATTCAACCTTTAAATAAAGTGCATTAATATTTACTTAGGAAAAACATGTTGAATTTCCAAAACTTGCCTCAATCCAATTTGTGAGCCAGTAGCACTCTGGATCTGTGTTTTCTACTGTGAAAAGAACATTTCCTCTGGGAATTACAGAGCCCTCAGGAACAGCCTTTATTTCTATGGGAAGATGGCCATCGTATTTCTGTGTAAGAAAAAGTAATGTTAGTAGACAACAGGAAAGATTAGGACCTACAGCTCTTTTATTTAACTGCAATGGATAAAAGGCTATGAGTAATAAATGTTTTCTTCTTCTTCTTAATTTCTTTCAACTCTAAAAATAAACCCCTCAGTCCAAATAAATGAAAAAATCCATATTTATCAAAAAAGGATAAAAATCCCATAACTTAAAAACCAGTCTTTTTATCAAAACAAATGATGGTTATCAGTTGTATTCCTTGGGCAAATTAAGCCAGGAAAGCTTAAGCATTCTATAAAAATACATAAGTTCTACCCACAAAATAAGAAATATTTACTACTCATTTTCTTCAATGCTTTCAAATGCAGTAAGCTAAAAAAAATTAAGCTAGCATCCAGACTTTTTAAAAATCCACTAGTTTTGCTTAGTATAGATGCATGCTTTGTTCATTTATTACAGCAGGATCCATTTAATAACTATTTTAGAGAATATTTTCATTTCAATTACTCTCTAAATATGAAGTCTTATATTGGAATGTCACTCTTTTGTCAGTCTTTTATACCCAAAGGACTAAACATTGTGTAAAATACGCCTTCTGAAAAAGAGTAACCTGCAAATAGCAACTCTAGACGACTAATTATAACTTTCTGAAAGAGCTCTGCAAGCTGTACTGGCAATACTGAAAACATTTTGGATGGTAATATATTTTGACAGAAAGCTTCCCATGAGATATACTGTTAAAGGCAACAAAAATCGCATCAATTCCAAGAAATTACAGATTCATAAGTAGCATCAAAACATATTCTCCAGTACTCAACAGACATCAGAAATCTCTTCCACCTTACAGTTTAAAAGTTTATTCAAAAATGTAATAACCTGAAGTAAACTGTTTGTATACCACACAGGATCTAGTTGTCAGATTTGAAGATATACAGATTAAGGAAAGACAACAAAGCCTTCAAAAAGGCTCAAAATCATTTATTCATGATTCAATGAAGGCAAAAGTATAGTTAAGTGAAAAAAAGTTCAAACAGATTTCAAAGTTGCTGTAGGTGTTGATTTTGCCTATGGAAAAAAAGTGATATGACCATGCTATGGCTCTGTATTACAGCCCTTTGCAAAAATTTTGGATAGACTTGACTTGTACAGTTCAGGACTTCCACCTCTATCACTCATCATCAATTCCTGCCAACTTCCAGCCTTTACACCAGCCCACTGTTCTCCGGGAAATCCTTTTCTTTCTTCCACCCCTTCACCCTATCAGTATTTCCCCATTCATTTACTCTCAAGTACAAACTGATACATGTACATTTCAGTTTCATCCTGGCTCTTCACTCACACAGCCACTGCACCCTCCACTTTATCACCACACCTGAGGCAACTGAGCTAGGGAGAAACAGTGGCAGGTGTGTGAACATACACTGGAATTCAGTGAGCAGAAGCAGGAACTCTGTGCATAAAGGGCACACAGACTCAAAGAGTACATACACTTCCAGTTTGAGAGCCACCAGCATATGAAATCAAGACATGAAAATCATGTTTGGGTTTTTTGTATATATAAATACACACACACACAACTTTAATAAGAAAACCTGACAAAGGAATAAATGTACACAGAAGGTATGCAGGAATGCTTATTTTGACTAGACCAAAAGTTGAATGGACTTAGTCAAGCCACATTACAACACAGTGAGGACAGACATGCAACATTAAAAGTGTATTAATTCCGTTTATCCAAAGAAGGATCAAGCTTACTTTAACACAGATGAAAGCAGTTCCCAATGTATAATATAGCTTAAACACAAATATGGATTGAATTCACATTTGTAGTTATTTGAACTGGATGCAAGTCCTCTACAAACCTCTCCACAGCTCTCTCTTAGAAAACTGTGGGCTTATTTACCTTGCTGCCACTTGCAACATTTAATTGAATGTCACTCTTCTCTTGCACACCTATGGTCCACCCCAGGGGCAGGATGACATCCAGATACATTAACAAATAGATGCCACCATAAAAGTACAATTAGAGTATCTGGGGATATATAAACGAAAAGGACTAAAAAAGGAGTTTTCAAATGCCAAAAAAATTCACTCACCAAAACCCACAATGAAACTAAGCATTTAATTAATCTGCAGAGATTAGTACAGCTCTGATGAATGCTATTAGTCTGAATCTGCTGCTTTTACAGAGAAGAGATGTTTGCAATTACTTGAAGTCCAACAACTTTTTTAAACAAAAGGGGAAAAGGATAATTGTAAAATGAATAAAGTCGAAAGGTTTTGTGTGTCAGAACAGCTCAACCTTGTATTTTATAATAAAATTCAACATTTATATCTCTGAAAAATTTACAAAACAACTGAACAAAACGTGTATTTTCTGGAACTATCTATACACCCAAGAAGTTGAAATGCTTTCTGCATTAGAGTAAACACTGTAATGATTAGTTAAGAGAAAGAAATGTAAATGATGCAGGCAACCACTGAGTGCTGTATCACACATGGAGACCTGCCAGCAAGCCCCCACTCACAGGAGCTGGCTGACGGCAGCCATAAATCCTTATTACCTGCAAAGCCGCATTTGGCATCTGAAAGGATGAAAATTACTTTTCTCTAAGGAATTACAATTATATGATTATTCTTTGACAGCTGCTACGCCCAGTACACTAAACATGAAAAGCTAAATTTATCCAGTCTTTACTATCAAGATTAAAAAGAGAGACTGTCATATTTATTCTACAGTTGATTCAGAAATCCTTCACAATGTTCTCCAACTATTTTCGCAATTTTTTTTTACCTCTAGAATATAGTTCCATCCCTTTTCATTGAAGACATCATCTTGAAAATGCTCCCTATATACTTCTTTGGCTTCCTTGATTTTCTCTTTGGTCACCACTTTACCTGGAGTTTGAGAAACAGATTAAAGCTTAGAAATTTGCAATATTCATCAACTGATAAAATAAGTAACAAAAAGGTTCAGGCACAGCAAAGTTACTTTGCCTTCAACAAAGATATGAAGAAAATGTCAAATGCAGAATGTTTAAACCAAACTTTACTTTAATTTATTATACAGATTAGAATGCTCAAGAGACCATGAGGGTAAAATACACTTGTGGTTTGCAGATGACTCAGGAAAATTTTGAGATTATTACTCTTTTATGACGGTCAAAAACCAGTCAAGAGGTTTAACAGTAGTGCTTTTTGCAGAGGAACGTGTTGATTGTGCAAGTTGGTACATGCAGCAAGGACGTATCTTGCACAAGGGTTAAGCTATGCCATTCCAGGGAGAATCCCCATGGAGAGACTTTGCAACCAACCTTTGACTGACCACTTGTGATAGGAACCAGCAGACTAACCACATTATTTGAATAAGCATGCTACTGCTGTAGGGCCAGTAATCTACCTTAGAGAACAACCCTCAGATTGCTAAAGACAAAAGAAACAAAATTATCAAGTGTTTTGAATATAATGGAATTTCAATCTTTTTTGGAATTGGCAGAGATGTTTATTGGATCAAGACAAAAACACATAAGACTATGACTAAAGTTTTCCTTTAAAGCCTGGCAGAAGGCAGCATGCACTCAGGTCAGAACAGGTGATATTTGCACATAAGGCAAAAAAGCAAAAAAGATCTTAAACAGGACCAAGGAATTTTCAGATGTTACTCTTAAAATTATCAGTGTAAAAACTACTTTCACATGTAGCTGTCATACTCTATGATCTAAGCTGAGGGCCACCCGAAATTTAAGGAAAATTAAAATTTAATGTAAGAAAATTTAAAATCATTATTCGTTTACACAGTAAACAAACCAGCAAATACAGAATTGAAGTTAATGTTCAAAATGCAAAATTTTCCATTAAATCTTCTATCTGCTTGTGACTATGCACAGCTTTGGTCTCTTTCCATTTGTTTCAATTTTGCCCACCTAAGTTGCAGCATGAACACCTTTCCATTCTTAATACACCATTGGCATAAATAAAGATAGTAGAGATTCTTCTGGATTAAGAAGTTAATACCAATTTATGAGGGTGGACAACTTTTTTCACAATCACATAAATAAGATATTATGCATGTCACTATGTGTGGTGTATCAGAATAACCTGAAATTGTTTCAACTATAAGACTACAAGCTTGAGAAAAAGTTAGATATTTAATTAGAGAAAAGATTTTACCAGAATTTGAGACAGTTACCTTTTAAATATTTATTCAGAATGTACTGCAAGCCATAAAAAACTGTTTCTTCATATTTCACTTTCTTTAATTTGGAATTTTCAGTCTTCTTTTCACGACATTCAAAGTAGGAATATACTTTGCTTGTGTTGGGTGGATATTGCTTGTAATGTGTAACCTACATCAAGAAAAATGTCAGTAAGAACTCAAAACATCACTACAAAGCACAAGAGAAATCATATTTGTACATTAAAGCTTAAAAGTAACTCCCAGCTGTTCTGGACTGTGATTATTTATCCATTCACATTCTACACAAGTATTTACAGAATTCCCAGGTTTTTAACCTCCCTCAATTTTCAGTTCAAAAGACTGTCTTCTCTGTTCTCTTTGCTTCTTTATCAAGTCTTCTTTCCTGAGGTTAGTATTTCCCTCCCCTGATCACTTTGCTTTGATTAACTGGGAAAGACACTGGCCAGGATTTTAGGAGCAGCACTGAACACCAATGTGCCAGGTCAGTTTTTGCTCTACCACACCTTGGCCAAGCCTAATAGCTACAGGAAGCCAAAATTCCATGCCACTACCAAATACCTGCTTGTATTTGACTTCAGTTTTGAAGGCTACCATGGCATAGCTCAGATAAAAGCCGCCCAGACTGAAGAAGGCAGTGGCAATGGCCTTCACCCAAGTGTCCTGTTCCCTGTGAGCAGAGTGGGTCTCTCAAGCCCTGGTTACAGCAAAGCCAGTTTACAAACCTGCTACTGGCAGTAATGCTGCTAAAATCTACCTGAGGTTTGTACCTCCCTACAAAGTTTGCTAGATGGGCTTTTTTTCCAAATTTGAAAAAGTTCACATAAAGAAAGCACGAGAAGTTGATGCCTGTGTGTATTACATGAAAACTGGCCATAAACCACATGATGTTATGCTGCATTCAATTATTACAGCTTCTCAGAGCTCCTCATAGTAAATCTAGCCAGAAATTTACTTTGAGTAATAACAGCATTTGAAACAAGTACACTTTAAACACCTAAAACCTGCAAAATTTCATCTCCTAATGTGTAAAAACCAAACTCAATACAAAATTCTTAATTCCATATTGATCAAAAAGAATACACAATAACAGAAACTTCACACTATGAGCGTTTAAATTACAGAATACACAAATCAAGGTTAAGTATCCCCAAAGTTGAAGGTATCAAGAGTTTTCTTAAATTATGATGAGAAGTCTGTGAACAAGTCATATAAGGAAAAACTGTTCCTACAGCTGAGAAAGCAACACTGTACATCAGAACAAAAGTCAAAGAGTTGGAAATTCATGTCTGAATTTTTTTCAAACACCCATATTTACAGGTTATAGTATGAATTCATTATATGTTTCTTGCTGTTACTTACTCCAAGTAGCCTTACAAATTTGTTTCTAATACCACAAGGAATTGGAAAAGGGATAGTTTTACTGTTTCTCCCTTCTTGTCCTGATTTTTTAAACATATCTCTGACATTGTCCAAGAAAAACATTTGAAGGTTGCCTTACCTGTATTCCTAAAACTGTATGTTAAAGGATTTTAAAATGACAGTTTTCCTTCTCCTCTCAAATGTCATTTAAATTTAATATTTCACTCAGTTTGGACAATGAACTACTCAACTGAATTTTTTGGTTCTCCTATACCAGCACAAGGCTGTTATGGTTGTGTTTCCAATGCTGCAAAGAAACATTCAAGAAAGGTCAATTTAAAGACTATTCTATTGTCTTTGCTTGTATGAGGTTTACAAGGCCAATCAAATAAAACCCAAGCTTGTCATTGCACGTTTTCTGCCCTGACTTCAAACAAAGCATGGCACCACAGGCATTTAATGGAGCACAAACCTATTTGTTACAATTCCACAGCCACTCAAAAGCAGAATGCTTAAGAGTAGCAATGTTACACCCAAAGACAAAACCTGGCTTTTAGATTTAGTTCTAGCTATTAATAAATGTCTCCCTTCACAAATTACAACATGCCCTTTTCTAGTTCTATGCAGAACTTCCAAGAAGTACATCACACTGCCAGCTCAAAGAAAACTCTCTGCATGATATCATCACATTTAAAGGAAAACAAAACCCCTACACAAAAGAAAATACACACACACACACCCCATACTTTCTTCATTACTATGGAGCAGACAAAAATAGGCTCCATTTGACATGTCTTTCTAACTGGTGGGTATATGAACACACACACATATATGTATACAAACCCTTTACAAGAAATTGTATTAAATGCACTCTAAGAAAAAGATCCTGTAACAAATCCTTAGAATGCTCATGCACTGTAAAGACACAGAGTGGGAACTCCTCCCTTCCCACTGGCGCCACCAAGATAAGTTACAGCAATGTCATGAAAAGTTTTTCCCCATTTTACAACTTGTACTGGACTTTTGAGTTTGTGATTTCAGAGTAAAGGCTCAACACAGAGCTCAGCAGCTGCAAGTGTACAAAGCAGATATCCCAGAACCAACTGTCCAAATGAGTATCTCAATTCCTTGTGGCAAGCTTGAGAGCAAACCAAAGCAATGCTGCTGTTCTCATCACAACAGTTCAAACAAACAATGAAAACTCTGTCTGCAAAAGGTAGGATACTCAGGTTTCTTTTAAAAAGTTTATACAACTTACCAACTATGGGCAAGTTACTGAAACCAACACCTACATTATAATGAAAATTTTTACTGTAATGAAAAATTGATCTTCTGCTCAAATCTTGAAAATATATTCACCTTTGGTAGTTCAAAGGCATCTCCTCCTGCTATATGTGTCTCTCTGTCAAAATGGTCACAGGCCCAAATTAACTTAGGGTGCACAGTGCACCCACTGACTTGGCGTCACCTTTCCTTATTGCATTTAAGTACATTATTTTAGGGACTTATTCTAGCTCTGCTTTGAAGCATGATCACACAACATAGTGCTCTGGCTGCAAACCAGAACTTGAGAGCTGAAATCAGGCTGAAATGTTAACAGAACTCAAGTTTATATACCATACCTGGGGACACAGCTCCTCCTGACTACCTTGCTGACAATTTCAACCTAAAAAAACCCACTCAAGTTTCTCAAACATTGCATCACAGGTTTAGCTATCTTTTCTGACATTAGATCTTAACCTGAAAATACATACTAGCTAGTGTCCCTAAGATAGCTACTTCTAGGGATTAAAACATATATGAAAATTTCATGTTTCACAGAAATATCATTTTATTGATTTAGTTGCTGTAAGTACTTGAAGGAGATAAGGAACTAACTTTGCAAGTCACGTGTAATATTCAATTATATCCTTCACACATTAAAATCTATTTAAACTGTGAAAATATGCATCCCTGGCAATTAAAACATTTACATCTGAGCAAACCTTATAGCTGTAATTTTAAAGAAACTTATTTTGACATTCCACAAAGCTGTTAGTTTTATCTACAAAGCTGAGACACCCCTTTAAATACCACTCAATATTTAAAGGCACAATCACAATCTTAAAAGTACAACACTTGCCAACCCCTGGTTACTTGGAGGGGGCTTATAAAAGAGATGAGGACACACTTTTTAGCAGGGCCTGCAGCAACGGGGCAAGGAGTGATGGTTTTAAACTAAAGGAGGGTAGATTCAGACTAGATGTAATGAATTTTTTATGATGAAGGTAGTGAAACACTGGAGCAGGTTGCCCAGAGAGGTGATAGATGACCCATCCCTAGAAACACTCAAGGTCAAGTTGGAGGGGGCTTTGGGCAAAGTGGTCCAGTTGAAGATGTCCCTGCTCATTGCAAAGGGGCTGGACTAGATGGCCTTTGGAGGTCCCTTTCAACCCAAACTATTCTTTGATTCTGTGTTTTATAGGTGTGTAGGAAGTTAAGCACAAGACCTACAACCCCTGCTGAGTTATCTGGCCATCTGTTTTGCTCCCAAGCCCTCAGACAGGGCACCAAACTTATCAGGAATATTTGCTCACAAAACATCACAGAGCTGACTGTATTAGCCGTCATTTCTGGACTTCTACAACATGGGGAGGTAATACCCATCTGCCATAGTGGTGGTCAGGAGGTTTGGTATGCAATTTTTTTACCTGGTGGTAAAAAAAGTGTTAAAAAAAGATCAAGGTCTAGGAGTGGGAACAGTTCACAGAAGACACAAAGAATGCAATTAAAAAAAAAAAAATCAACCAACAAGAAAAAGCCTGACACAACACTATAAGGCACTTGGACAACAAAAACTTTGCTGCAAAAAATGCCTGATCTTTCCTTGTTGTCTGATGAAGACTTGCATCTTTCTGTATCCTAAAGGAGAGTAGAAAGAACAACCAGAGGCAATGTACAATATTTGATATTAAATTTTATGTGATTTAAGAGATTGCGGCAGTATTGATAACTATGCTTTCACTTAGGGGATGACAGAAGCAGGACTTGTACAGACAAGCTCTTGATAAGAAGGAGTGACTATAAAGTCAGTAGGAAACCCCTTCTCTTCAGGAAGAATAAAAAAAACCCTACCCAACAAACAGAAAAGCAAACAAAAGCCTCTACTGGGATTAAGAGACCCTTACAAGAAAACAACTCTCCCAAGTATCTTCAAAGGCCTTTTGATGTTTAGTTCAAAGGCTGAGATTTAGGTTTTGTCTATAAAACATATGACAAACAGCCTTGGCACTACTACCTACAAGATTAGGTACTATGACTGAAATAGAGCGCTCTTATTGCAGTTGTGATAGCTCCTTATTTTATTTATTGCAAATAAAGGTATATTCTGAACAAAGAATACTTCCAACAAGGACTAAATCTATTTAAGTAAATCAAGTTTTTTGAGGAAAAAACCACGAAGCACAAATTTCATTTAGATCGTCATCAAAAAAAACCACACCCTAAACGGTAAGAGTTAAATCTTAAGGAAAAGGAATTAATGGGTATTCATCATAAAATAGGGATGACTGAGGTAAACACTGCATTCTTCTAAGCTAGATAAGAAAATTTTTGACATAAAAATATATTCTTATACTCTACAAGCTTTGTTGTACAAGATATTGCAACAAACTTACTTTAAAAGGTTATTTAAGTTTATGTTATTCAACCATTTGAAAACATGGGAAAAACAGATGGGAAGTGAGAAGTCAGGTGTGGTCAAAATCTCCACTGGTGGCAATTCCTGATGCTCCCCTAGGTCAGATGCCATCAGACACATGCTTCCAAGCCCTGCCTACAGTGAAGAAAGCATTCCCCCCAAGCATTTACCTAGCAGGATCCTGCCTGTACTGTGGCTCTCATTTGATAAGATGATACCAGTTCAAGTAAGACAGTATTTGAACTTCCTGGAGCTATTTTGAAAAATTCTTAGTGCTAAATGGGCACAGAACAACCTGGCCACCAAACTCATGGTGCCACACAGCCACAACCATGAAGAATCAGAGGGAGTGGTGGCAGGTAAACCAGAAGTAGCATGGCCTGGACTCCAGGCCACTTGGCCAGGACACTGCAGCACGGGAGCCAAAGCACAGGCTTGGCCACTGTACTGCCAGCCTTGATCTGCAAGAGATATTTGGGGGATCCTCACACCCCAGTATGCCTTACTGAGCTAGACAATTTTAGTGCAGTGGTACTGCTGGTATTTACACTGGGGAGACTTCTGCAAAGCACCCAAAGACCTCCATGAATTGTGGTATTACATACCATTTGCAAATGTTGTGGAAAGAGGGCATGGGATGAAATACTACTTTACCTAAACCTTTAGGAGATTTAGCCAAAAGAGCAGCTAAAAGCAAAGTTTGCCAACAACCTATGTGGAAAACAACATTATTAGCAACAGGAAGGAGATGAACCAGGACTTAGGAGCAAAGGGACTGCTCTATCAGATATACCTCACTGAGATGAGGTAACTAACAGCAGTTATAAGGCATTGTGACCCTCTACAGGAAAAAGCCCAACACAACTGTGACTAACAGTTATATTAAACAGGGATGCTTTGTTAGCATTCAAAGCAATCACAGAAGGAATGCACACCATGACAGTGGAAATGAAAACCAAACCAAAAGCCAGTACGGTTAAATGATACATTTATTTGAACAAGAGAGGAAATGCCAGAAGAATCAATCTTTAATAAATCAAGAGAAAGGCCATCCAACAACAGCAGGTAAAGTGCAAGACATTTTTAAGTGAGTTAAAAAAAAAAATCTAAGAGTAAAGTAGAATCTTACTATTTTGATTATATAAGCTTCAGATTACCATAGGGAAAAAAACAAAAAAAAAAAACCAACCAACCTTAGAGAGACTCCAGGCCCCTTATTAGAATGCATAATATCAAGACAATGTTGAAGAACCAAAGTGAGAATATTGGGAGACATCTGCTCGTAGGAGATGAGAGAGATAAGCTAATTGAGGTTATGACTGAATGATGACCTTGTACCACTTCTAATGTCTCCATATTTGACTTCATCCGTCATTTCTTATATGTGTATTGAAAAATAAGAGGACCAGAGGTGAGAAAAAAGAAGTAAAGAGACTAGTCAGTACTATGCAAAATAAGGAAAGCACATGCCCATGCAAGCAACTGAATTCCTATGGAAGCTGCACATTATCAGCAGAGATGCTATACATGACCAGGTCCACATTCATTTAAAACACAAGGTCAAGTGTAAGCACTAGAAGTGAATGTGTTCTAAATTTTTCAGACAAAATACAGTGCTTAAAAACAGCTATATTTTTGCAGTAGATTACTTTACCACTGAAGATTTTCATGGTTTTTGTTGTGGTTTAAACCCAACTGGCAACCAAGCCCTGATTGCCACTCACTCACTCCTCCCAGTGGGACAGGGGAGAGAATCAGAATGGTGAAAGTGGAAAACTCATGAGTTGGGATAAAGACAGTTTAACAGGGAAAGCAAAACTTCTCTGCATGTAAGCAAAGCAGAACAGGGAATTCATTCATCACTTCCCACGGGCAGGCAGGTGTTCAGGCATTCCCAGAAAAGCACAGCTCCAGCACATGTAGCAGTTCCTGGGGAAGAGAAATGCTACTACTCCAAATGTTCCCCCCTTTCCTCCTTCTTCCCTCAGCTTTACACACTAAGCATGACATCATGTGATACGGAATATCCCTTGGGTCAGTTGGGGTCAGCTGTCCTGGTGCCCCCTCCCAGCTTCTTGTGCACCCCCAGCTTCCTTGCTGGTGGGAAGGCGTATGGGGCAGAAAAGGCCTCGACTCTGTGCAGGCACTACTCAGCAAAATCAAAAATATCCCTGAATTATCAGCATTGTTTTCAGCACAAATCCAAAACATAGCTTCATACCAGCTACTAGGAAGAAAATTAACTCTACCTCAGTCAAGCCAGCAATTTTACATCCAAGATTATCACAAAAGAGATGACAAAATGCCTTATGTTTACTGTCTACACATTTGTGACTAGTCAGCTGTACTACTGCACATGCTGCAGTAAGTTTTCTCTTCCTTAATGAAGCAGGAAAAGCATTTACCTTTTCAACAAAGAAAGCTGCAGTGGTTCTAGAAGGGTTGCTTCCCATTAATTTAAAAATTGTCTGAATACTGTACAGTTGCAGTGCTCCTTTCAAGCAATGGTGTCTTGGGGTTTGTGACCACGTGACTGCAAACCAAAACTTGGAAGGTAATGAACCTAGAGAGTGTGAAGACTGTGTCTTACAAGGAGTGTTGAGCCAGACGTTTCCCATGCTTTCCACTGGCAGAATTACAGGAGATAAGAGAACACACTCACACTCCCACCACAAGATTTTAATTAAGAAAAAGATATATATATGGGCTGCTGTAAAGAATATTTTGCAGTCATTATGTACTAGTCAAATCCAGTAGGCTAAAGAGTACTCATGTCTTTTCCTCACATACCTCTAGTCTTCTAAATAAAGAATATACAGGCTGTGAGAGCCTAGAATAAACACACACTCACGTGAAATGCTTCAGAACTCAGTGCTCTCCTACATCCACACAGAGTAAAAGAAGTCATCTGAAGTGACAAATACTTGAATTTTAAGTTCAAGGCATACAGAATTAAAACATACATTTCGGGTTTCCTTGAAGCATCCAGAAAGAAATTACTTCTGAAACAGATCTCATTTACAGTCTAGATAGCAAGTCAGCTCCTCCTAAGAGGTAATTGCATGGCAGCTTATTATAGCTATCAGCTTAATTACAAAACATGCCAAGCAACAGTAATAGATCTCATTGGCAAAAGCAAAATAAGCTATTATTACTCCAGCAAACAAGGCTCAGTCAATAGCCTTTCCCCACTTGCAGCTCATGGTCCATCCAGCCCAGGTTTGGTCCGTGCCAGTCACAGCTGTCTTCCCACTGAGCAACACAGCTCTGCCAAGCTGATCCTCTCAATATAGTTTCAGACTACCTACACTCTGGAATATTTCTTGCCTGCATAGAAATAAACAAATGTAGGCTAAACAGAGCACTGGGAATCAGAGAGAAAGAAAATGCAGAGGAGTTGTGTCAATGATGTCAGACAAATGAGGCACTGAGGGGCAGGGACCCTTTCAGAGGGGAAGGGCAGGGAGTGAACAGAACCCCACTGTCACAGAGGGGCAAGATTGCTACAGACTACTGTGTAATGTATATACAGCTAGCTGTACAGATGTAGCTATATAAATTGTGTCTTGCTGTAGGCACAAGACATAGACGTCATGCAACATGAACAGTGATTTTCAAGGAGCCAGCTGACACCCCCTCACTTGCAGCTTTCTATCAACAAGGACTTTGACTTCAAATACTTCCTCTTTTCAGTAATACCAAGTCACCAGCAGAAACTTCACTAATAGAAATGCCATTGCTATAGTGCACATACAGACACTGAGGTTCCCCAGATAACACTGCATTGATGAATCTCTTGAGAGTCTCACAATCAGAAGAATTAAATAGACTGCTGTTACTTATCAGCATGTTGCACACAACACCATACCATATGCCCATGCCCAGACTCTGAGGGGATGCCATATAATTCCCAGCACACAGGAGGAATCACACTTTTGGGGGATTTGTAAAAGCTTAAGAATATGGAACAAAGTACAAAGGAAGAAGAATCTAAGTGATGTAAAAACATTTATCTTGTTATTGGGTTTAGAGATAAACTGCATGATTTGAAGCTCAGCCTCAAAATTCTGGAGCCCTTGTACAATTGAGTAAGCTCCAGTCTGTAATAGAAGCTCAGTACTGGAACCAGTGCACATTCACCTGCTGGGAACTACTCCTGTCTAGAAATATTCACTTTACTAGCAATCAGCGTGATATTCAGCAGTTTTTCAAAAACACTTTAAAGATTCTGAAACTGAGTATTTAATAATGTCTATTATTTAAGAGGAAATGTCCTATGATGCACATGCAGACGGGCAAACAGTGTAGAAGGAGGAAGGCTGGATTGGCTCTCAACAGACAAATCTCTGCCTACCAAATTACTTTGTTTCTGAAACTGTACAGGCACTAAACCAGTAATGAGTTGTTTTTCCCCCCCAAATTTCCAACTGCAGCAACAGAGAACTGGGACATTGGAGCTAGTACTCAAAGTAACAAGTTGTGACAGATATGACCCTGAGATGCCACAACTTTTTTCTGATGGACAACTGCCTAAGCTAGGGTTGCACCACTCAGTATGGTCTGCAGGTATTTTTTCTTTTATAGCTATTTATTTCTATCTGGTTTTTGTCACCAACATTATCCTGTATGGACTGGCATCAACTACAACTGGATCACCACGTAAACTTCTGATATGATCCATGTTTTTTCTCAGTCTAAATGTTATGTACAGACAGTTCTGCATACACAAACAGATGCTACAGTTGTGGATACAGCAGAACTATCTCAACAACTAAAAAAAAATTCCCCAATCAACTCTCACTGTTGCTTTAATTGCTAATAAGAGCATTTGGTAACTCCTGTAAAAAGCTTGACATTGCAAACTACCAGATATTTTAGTGCAATTTTACTGAAAGTGCCCTCGCTAAGTGTGTTTCATTGATTAGGAAACAACAGTATCATCCAGGGAGAAGATAAGTGATGTTTGCTCATATTACCTAACAAGATAAAAGCAGCTACTTGTTTAAGCATTGTTCAGAGACTCTGGAATTTCTAAGATTTGGAAAAAAGCACATGGAAAGACAGACAATATGAAAAGCCCTAACAAAGCAACTGAGAGGGGCAATCGTTCTAAATATATTACAAAATGCATCAAGCTGCCACAGAAAACCTCATCCAAATTTGGTTTTAAACTGGAAAAAAAACAAACCAAAAAACAAAAAAACACCTCAGGCCTTTATTTGACCTCTTTAAGATTTCTACCACTCCTGAAATGTTATGAAGCCATCTATACTATGAAACAGCAAACAAAACAGAAGCAAACTGGTTTTATGTTATTCCAGTGTGCTTCACTACTACCAATCCTTGAGCACACCCAGAGAATTAAAAAAAAAGCAGAATACAAATTAGATTTGAAGCAGATACTGTTTAAACCCAGGCTTGTAGTATTTAACGTGATTAGTCTCTGACATGGAAAAAAGTATCTTCCATATTTGAGTAAGTTAGATAACAAACATTTAAACCTAGTTCCTAAGGAGCACTGTAGCCAGATTACACCCAGAATGGAAGCAGCTTTACAAGCCCTCAGTCGCAGTGTAGGGATGCCCCGATTGAGCTGCTCCAAGATTTATCAGCATCTTCCCACCTTCCAAAACTCCTTCCCACAAACAGCAACAACAGCTGTTAACTTTCTTTACATCTTGATGTAACTTACAGCAATAATAACAATAATGAAAATAACAGTAATAGTAATAATAATATCACCACAAGTCAGCAACTACTGAGGTTTGTTCTTTGGTAGTTACTCAGTAACAAGACCTGGTCACGACACAGCTTTTGCTTTTTCAATTCCTCTATCCAGAAGTACCCTCATCCCTGAAACTCATCCCAGCAGCCCGACGTTCAAAGAGCTAAAACTCAATAAACGCTTTACAGCGATAACCAGGACTGTTACTGTAGTTTTGTTTAGGCCACCAACAACCTCGTGGACGTTGCAATGCGGCTCCTGAAGGAAATAAGTGAATGTTCCAGCCTAGGAGAGGCCGGGCACACGTGTCCGGCCAGGCGGGGGGAGTCACCCGCCGGCTCTGCCCGGGATCTGGCGGCCGAACGCGGCAGGGGCAGGTCTCCGGCCCGGGCACACTCGCTGCGAGGCACGCCAGGAGCTGCCGGGTCAGAAATCGCCGGGTCGGAGCGCGGACAGGGCGCCTGCACTTTGTCACTGCTGTCAGCACCGCTATTTCCAAGAAACGAAGGGAGGGCCGTGCAGCGCGACTCTCCCCATTGAACCTACCCCTTACCTAGCGAACGTGACACCGCAGTGGCCGGGAGCGAAGCACGGGGTTAGCGAACACGCATTTTGTGCCAGCCGCGTACCGGAGCGCGCTGCATCACCGCCAGGCGCAAACCGCAGGCGGCGAGCGGCGTGAGCGGAGCGGAGCAGAGCGGGAGGGACGGGACGCGGGGAAGGAAGGAGTGACTGCCCCCGGCAGCGACAGGCGCGCCCTCACCGAC
>WBNO01018278.1:225253-256046 GCA_013400575.1 Peucedramus taeniatus
ACCCGCTCCCGGCCGGGCCGAGCTCCGGGGCAGCCGCTGCGCCGTACGGTCCCTTTTAGCAGAGATGTCCCTATGGGAAGGGACCTCCCGGCCTTCCCGAGCACCCAGATCTCCATCCACCCCCACGGCCGGCGTTCGGCACCGGCTGCCTCAGTGGAAGAACACGACACTCTTTGACAGAAAATACTTCAGAAAACAGAGCATTCTCTAAAGTCGCTGTTGATCAGAGATTACACATAAAGTTACACCTGCTTTCTAAACGCTTTCTTTTTTACTCGTTATAACTTTACCCGGTATTCTAATTCGAGTAAATACTTGAGGCTTTCGAACCGTGTTTGTCTGGCGTTCGCACCGAGGAGGAAGAGGAGGCTCGGTGGTTTCTCCCATCCACCGGCACCTGGCAGGGCGGTGCGGCCTGGTGGGGTCGGGATCTTCTCCCGGGGAAGGGGAGAAGAGTGCGCGGCCTCCATCCGCACCTGGGCAGGTTCAGGTCGGCATTGGGAAGAATTTCTTCCCAGAAAGGGTGATCAGACACGGGAAGGGCTGCCCGGGTGGAGCAGCCACCGTCCCTGGCGCAGCCCCAGCAGGGCCGGGGTGTGGGCTCGGCGCCGCGCTCCGCTTGGCACGGAGCTGCTCGGGCCGAGTTGGGCTTGGTACCGCAAAGGTCTTTTCCAGCCTGATGGATTCTGTGAGCCCATGAACGGTTCTGAGAGAGAGAACACTCCTCTGGAGCACACGGCAAATACTGTGACAGCCATGGCTCGTCCACAGCTCGAAGATGGTTGTCTCGCTCTCTACTAATCAGGCATATGGAAAAATAACTATTAACGATGCTACTCTGCTGCATTAAAAAAAAAAGGCTGCTCGGTTAGTCTTTTCTGTAAAACCATTGGTGAATTAAAACTTAGGTGGTTGTTTGATCATATACAAACCCAAAAATTGTATAAATACTGTTTATTAATATTATTCATACACATTGGGTTTCACCAGTCGGATTTTGATAAAAATAAGAATGTCAAAAAAATTGCAAAGAGCAAGGTTAGGAATGAGATGTAGGTATTTCTGACATCATTCCGTATGGATCCTCATGTATCCTTTATGTCCCTGTGAGGCACATTAATTTGATTATCCTTGTGAGTTGACCTAAGCCTGCTCTTGTCTTATGCCATTCCACGAGAGAAAAGCACCAGTTTTATATATATAAATATGTCTACCTTGCCCAGAGAGGCGCTGGGGTTTCCCTTGCTGGAGATACTCAGGAACCATCCAGTCACAGTCCTGTGCCATGGGCTCCAGGCTGACCCTGCCTGAGCAGGGAGGTTGGACCGGACACCCACTGTGGTCCCCTCCAGCTCGACCCATTCTGTGATTCTGGGAAACTGCTTTCATTCGTTTTCTCAGGAGGGAAAGGGTTTCCCTAGAACAGGAAAAGGTCTGTGAAGAAGTTGGAAGCATTAAGAGATTCCATATATCAGGAGTTTCCTGTACTCTTCCCTCTGCCATCTTGTTTAGAGTGTTTTTCACCAAAATCTGCAAATAGCAGTGGTAATTGCTGTTACTGCTATTAGCCACCATGAACTTGCACCTAATTCTTGTCGTAGATTTTCTGCTTGCTTTTTGTTCAGTCTCATGGACACAAAGTTTTCTTCTTACCATAACTTCCCCATCAGAGCAAAAAAAAAAAGTGAAATTTCCATTTTCTTTCTAAGGTTTCTCTGTAGCTCTTCCCCGTTTTATCTCTGTCCTGTTTGTTGCTGCATAGACAGCCCAGTCTGCTCTCTTCCACTGGCAAGACTTATCTAATAGTGCTTGCCAGTTTAGAAAGCTGCTCTACTTTTTCCACATCCCCCTTAAATAAAAAAATATTCTTCTGAAATTGTCTTGACTTAACTCTTCCTTAGTTCCTTCTGAGGATTCCTTTTGTGGAGTGCCCCAGCAATGTGACAACATGATCATGGGATAATTTGAAATTATCTTTATATGCAAATCTCCCATGTTTTGTCACAAAACTTTCTTTGTGGTGTCACATCAGGACTTTGTCCCTTAACACATTCTTTTTCTGTGTTATCTGTCCCTATCTTTTTCATGGTGAAATCTCTCTGCTGCAAGGACAAAGCTTAATTTATTTTTTTTTTAATTGTGCTTTAATATAAAGCTGATTAGTAAAAAGCAAAAGTTATTTTATCAGATCAGTCTTTTATCTAAACCTTAGCAAGAAATTGGAAAAGTCAGAAAAATACTACAGGTGTTTTGTGTTGTTTTGTTTTTAAATGATATTTCTCACTGCAGAATTCTGCTGATATATCTTCAAGCCTTCAATAGAGTAATTAATGATGATTTGCTCAGACAGAATTTTTGTCAGCATCTTCTTCCCCCTCCTGCTGTCTCTTTCTGGCACCTTACATTGTGCCAAATCTTGAATAATGGTTTAATTTAGCTCATATGAACATATCTTAAGCTGTATCTATAATGAAATATTGTAAAGTTAGGGCATTTCAGAGTATTAATAGAAAATGGTACTAAGCTAAACAGAACTATGTTAAATTTCTATTGGCTAGTGAGGAGAACATATTTTAAGTTTGGAAAAAATTAAATACATCTCTTGCAGCTGTAGATGGTGGGAGTACTGTTACGATGTTGAAAGAGAAATAATCCTGGAAAACTCAAATACTTGATTTCAGTGCTGTATCTGCCCTCTATTATCTGTAAAAGTGACTTTGGGCTGTTCAACTGGCTTGTTGAAATCAGGATTTGTAATGTATATGAGGCTTGACTTCTCCCTCCAGAAGGAGCCACACCAAGAAATAATGTTCTTCAACTTAAATGCGAGCTCAGCTAAATTGTTTCTGATACCATTTGCCTACAGACAGAGGTGAGGTTCTTCAACAGTTATCTTCCAACATTTTCCTTTGGCATGTGAGAGACTTTTAGAGGTGCTTGTTTAGGTATTTTTAATAAACAAAGCTCTAATGGTAGCTTTAATAAATTAGTATTAATCCAGAGACATATTTTGTTCACTGGGGATTTCTGAGAATAAATGATGCTCTTTGTAGTAAAATTGTGCACTCAGCATTTTATGTATGAAAAGTTCATTTTATGTATAAAAAGTTCAAGTCTGCTGCTGTATCTGGAGGAGAACTATCCTGTAAATATGTTCTCAGGCTGATGTCTTAGGAGTATGCAAGGACAGTCAAATTAAGATGGATATTACGTAATATTCTTTCTTCAATCACTATTGCAAAACTTGATATTTATTTCATCTATCTGTGAGAGTCCTGTCACCACTGCATAGAGGATTGCTGTGACTGGGATTTCTGCACACACCATGATTATGTACAGGGCATGAATTTCCTCTCTAGTGTTTCTGGTTGTTTTGGTTGTCACTTCTGAGCCTGAACAAATCCCCTATGCTCCCTTTATCTGGGTGATAATTCCAAGGCATATTGACAGATTGAATGTCAACATTGTCTCTTAATACTGTTGTTTTTCTTTTCAGATATGCTGGCAAAAGGGCAGAATTTTAAATGTACTTCTTTGTGCTTTAGGTACTTGTGGTAGTGTTTAAGGTTACAATTTTTGCAGCAGGTCCCTTGGTGCCTGATGGCCAGGCTGGTGCAGCTGGAGTTTATCAGGTATCTGTCACTTGCCCCTTGCTGCATACAGTTCTTTACTGTGAGGCTGTAAGGAAAACAGAATGGAACCTGTGGACTCTTTCTTCCCCCAAGGCTAAACTCCTTTTATCCTTCCTAAAGCTTCCCATCCTCCACCATTCTGCAACATCTATTTGTGTTCTCATAGGGTTCTTTCACCTTGTATACCTGGCTGGGACTCCAGAATAAATCAGTGCATAATTGGTTAAAATCATCTAAGCTGATTTTAATGTGCTCAAGAATGTAATTCTCATTGCTAAACCATATCCATCAATAGTCCTGTTAAATAGTATCCCAAGCCCAAGGAATCACAGAGAAGTATTTATTTTCCATAGAAATTATTTATTTCCATAGAAGTGAATGAATAATTCTGGACTTCACATGTTTGTCAGTTTTTGTGCTTCTGAGAGTGACTCACTGCAAGTCAACTTTTCTTTATAACTTCTTAAGAACTACATCTGGTCACTAGGTCTTATATTTGGAAGCCAAGCCTATGTTTCTGCTGACCCTTGGATTGGTAGACTTTCAGACATGCTGTGAGACTTCTTGCCTTGAGTTTTGGAAGAGGTGAATTTCAGATTATGGTGATGGCTTTGTATCACACCACATAAATTGTTATTTCTTGGTATGCATTGCTTAACCAGTACTGAGGTTTTTTAATGTTCTTCAAAGAGTAACACAAGTTCAGTCACTTCATTGCTCAGAGTATTGTAAAGCTGAGATAGCTCAAAATTGCTGTCACACAGATGGGTGAAATGCCAGAGGACACCCTGAAAATTACAGGGTTACAAATATGCCTTTCTGGTTCTGAATTGGCACTGTGGATCCAGCACAGTTTACCAGTTTTGGGTGTACTGAGGTGCCCTCTACCAAGAGACACTCAGGTGGACCTGTCTCTCTTTTCCATGCTGGGCTCTCCCCAGGAGCTGGGTGACAAGCAAATGCTGCTCATGGGTATTTGAGTGCATCTGTTTAGCATCAGCTTGGATCAAGAAACACCCTCCTGAGCAGGAGCTTGCTGAATCTAATGCAGCTTTATAAAGTTAATGGTGCAAGTCTTGCGTTTCTGGGTTTTCTTGGTTTTGTACTGTGGTTCAGATATGCAGTTGTGTGGAGCTGGCTTGGGTTAATAAAGTTGGTTCTTTATGTCCCAGGTCATTTAAAAATGGCAAAACTGCTTCCTGAACTGACACCAACCACTGTGCAATGTGGTTTGTGCAGCACTGTACCTGAGCCAATAAACTGTGTAATTGTAACCTCTGAGCTATACTGAGTGTGTCCCTGACACAATGTGCAACTAAAATAAGCCTCTGCAACTTGTCAAATCATGGCTGTGGAGTCTGGGATGCAGTGCAGGAAGGGAGCTGTCAGGAATATTAGACTCAATCACCTGTACTTTGTCCACACACCGAGATTCCCAAACATCCAAACAGCTGAGTTTCTTTTTCTTTTGAATCAAATCAGCACAAAGTATTTTCTCTGCCTCCCAAACCAACTATCCTCCACCTCATTACAGTGATGAGTATCAGCTTGTCAAACAGAGTTCATCATAACGAATGCCTCTGGCTTTTATAGGAAAAAAAATGAAATATTTCCAATACATTTATTTCAGAATTCAGATATATTTCTAAATTGTTTCTTCAGCAGTGTTCGGCCAGTGCAGAATTTGTGATGTTCTGTCACAGTGTGAAGATTTTACTGCTGTTTATCTAGAGTTAAGTTTATAATTTAATCAATGTTTACTGCTCTGGAGTAAATGCTGAGTCCTCTAGAGCTGAGACCATTTCTAGCTATGTGTTTGTTTATCACCTGATGTGTGGGCTGATTCCAACCAGAGCCCCTGCACTGACACAGCTACAACAGCAACCACAGTGTCTGCAGGGCATAATTGAGCTTTATGTGATGGAGGGATCAGAGACCTGGAGCTAAACTGATTGACTTTTGTTTTGTATTTCACAATACACAGTGTGTATTGGACACGTGAGACAGATACACAGTTGTGTGTCCAGCTGAAAATACAAGGTTTCAACACTTCTGCAGCACGTGTAAAGTTCAACCAAGCTGCCACAGTTATGTCTGAGGGTCAAATGCCACCTGTCCAGTTTATAAATACAGAAGATGACTTTCTAATGATTCAGGTCTCCATTTTCATTCTAGCAAGCTGAAGGTTCTATTTTCTTCATTTGATTTGTGCCTTCTGTGAAGAAAAAATACCAGCCAAAAAACAGAACTCCCTAGGAACACCAATTACACAGAGTTTCTTTTTTTGATGAGTAGAAAGCATGGAAGATTATACATATTTACTGATTGCCCAGTTTCTGTAATATTCATGCTGGCTTTGCAGGAGAACACCTAAAGCAAAACAAGATAAATCAACACATTTGTAAAAGGCAGTAGAGGGACAGACAGTGGGCATTTTGCTACAACCCATCAGTGAGAGGAGTTACAGTTTCACAGTTTATGACATCAGCCACTGTCCTCACATGAACTTCAGCCTTGAACTGTTGTTTTCTCTGGGCTTGTGTTTACATGCTCAAACCCTTTCTAGTTCAGCCTGATCCTGTAAAATGCAGTGGTATTCTACTGAGCTGCTACTGACTTTAGTACACTCAGGATCTTGTGCACTGTGTCTTTAAAGAGAAAGGGGAAAAGAAACTGAATAATTTATTCATGCTCACTAAAAGAATTGTATGGAGGGCAAGCTCTACCATACAGACAGTGTTCTGGCCAAAAAATATAACAAGGTTATAAAATTTGTTGCACTATAATTTTAAAGAAATGTGATTTTTTTCCCCCAGCATCCTTTCTGAAAAGGAGCTGTGAGGTTTATCAGGGAAATACCTTGCTCCTGTTCCTGGGGAGAGTGAATATAAATTGATAGGAATTGGACAGAGCCCCGGGCATTGTCCATTCCCATAACAGTGCATCACAGATTACTGTTTGGCCAGGAGACAAATCAAGACCATTTCAGTCAACAGGGGTGTTTTTCTGTGGCTGGGGCTGTGATGCTGCATAAGGATGCAGTGCTGTTCTGCTAAGTCATCCCAGCTGCAGGTGAGGAATCCCAGCACACAGATGCTGGGATTTCTGCTCCTTCAGAGCTGGTGCATGCAAATTGCTGCTGGACTGAGCCATTCCTTGGGCTCCCTCTGTGCAGGGGTTGAAATAGAATTGTCTAGGAGAACACCTTTAAAAACAGGGACATCCTCATGGAAATTTATAGGTTTGTATTTTGTTTCTTCTTAAGGTAAAAATGAAGGGAAAAGATTTGTCTTTAGAATATTAGCCTAAGCTGATAACAGGCAAAAATGGCCTTGGGTGCTTAAATTTAGGATGTTAGCAGTCTGTTGAATTGAGCAGGATTAAAGTTGGTGCGTTTGGTGAGTAATTGCAAAAATGATGAAGTTGTATCTAAGTAAACTCATTTTCAGAGCTGGAGGTCTTTCTCTGTGATGTCTCAAACATAAATAACCTCTGAAAAAAAGTTGCTGGGTTTTTAAAAAGTGGTCTTACACAATATTTGCACTGCGCAGGTCACTGTGGTTCCCAAGATCTCTGTGGACTGATTTACAGGAAGTGCAGAGTCACTGGAGCTGTGGACGGTCTCCTAGAGCACCGCCCTGCGATCCTTACAGCATAGATGAGATGTAGGTTTCTTCTTGGCCGTCTTGCAGACCCAGCCCACCCTCAATGCTCCCACAGAGCACAGCCAGTGGGCTGGCAGCAGCCTCAGTCCCCGGGGTGGGGCACAGGGTGGGAGCCCCTGCACCTCCCTTTGCTCTGGGGCTGCTGCGTAAACGCGTGGGCAATTTTCTGCTCCTGCTGTCCACATGGGAAAAGATTGCAGCTGCATTTTGTGGAGAGCTTAATCCCATTAGTGTGCAAGGAGCATGGCCTAGAAATGTGCTCTGGATGTAAGTGAAGGAACGGGCTGGGGAGAGGCAGGCACTGGAGCAGTCGGGCACGCACAGAAGCAACCTGATAGACATTGAGGGCTCCTTGGGCTGAACAAATAGGCACCTGCTGTGCTATACATACATTTTATATATATAAATATACTCACACACACATATATATAATATATACACATATATACACATATATACACATATATACACGTATATAATATATATACATATGTATATATACACACATATATATAATATATATACATACATACATTTCTATGAATGGTACATTTGGATTTAGCTCTTTTTCTTTCTGTTAAATTCTACTTTATGTTGGAATGCATGGAATAGAAGGGTCTCTGAGTCCCTCAGTGAGAGAAAGGAATGCAGGGTTTGAATTAGAACCTCTAGAGAAGCTGAAATATATTAAGCAACACAGATATGAAAGAGAAGTGTAAGTAGAAATAAGTAGAAAGTAGTAGAATAAGTATAATTTAAGAATAAGTTGAAGTTAAGTAGAAATATATCTTAAGTGCCCCAAGAGACTGTTACCTAGTAAAAAGCCCAAAAGCCTAGTTTAAAGGTCAGTAGTGTTACCTTTCACAAAATTAACTTAGTTCCAGACATAACAAAAACATAGCAGAACATTGCTTGCATTTCTAGATAGAACAGCTAGAACCATTTGTGTAAATGTATAAAATTTTGTGTGTAGATTTTGTGTAAGAGCTGACATTACTTTCGCGCATTAGAATCAAGCCAGGATAGGTTTAGGAAGAATGTTTTACAATCGTATTTTTAGCTGATTGGAATTTATGAATAAATTCCCTGTGTTGGGATGCAGAAAAGAAGAGGAAGGAAGAAGAAAAAGGTGTGGGAGCTGCTGCTGCTTCTGCTCGGGACTCTGTGCCAGAAAGCTTTTAGCACAGACTTTAATACTCTGAACACCTTGCCTTCGAGGCTGATGTATTCATGCAATAAACAACTTTACTACAACCAGCAATTGCTCTTGTCTCTTTGAAGACCTAAGGCCCACGAAAAACTCAACAACTTTACTCACATTTGTCCTAATTTTTCTTTAGTGCTTTGTAATTAAGCATGAAAAGGAATGGAAACTGTAGATTGGAGCCTACTGTGGCAGGATGAGATAGGGTTGAACACTATGCCTCAATTTCAATACAGATCAGACTGATGCAAAAATTTTAAAAAGCCCACATTATCTTAAATTATGAGGTTGAGGAGTAGAAGGAAGAGCTTCCTGTGCCTATTAGGGAGAGAGAGGGCAGGCACTCTCTGTGACAGCTTGTGCTGCATCAGGAATCAACATGGGGTCCCAGCTTGAGCTATTTCATTTGGATTGCACCTACCTAACAGATACCTGTAGGGTCTGGCTTTGCCCTTTCACTGTGATGACATTTGGAGAGTTTGCCAATATGATAAGTTCCAATGAACTGAATTACACCATGGCCCCTGCACACAGAGTTTCCTCTTTTCCCTCACTGATTTCCCAAGCTCTCTGACTTCAGTTCCTGCCTGTAGTCTCATTTCTTCCTCAGTGCTCTCAAGAAATGAGCCAATTATTGGAACACAACTCTGAAATTCACAGTGTTTTTTAGCTTGTCCTTTCTCTGGACTGTTAGCAAGGTACCTTTTATATTTCTCTCTCTGAAATCTGATCCTGAGATCTCAAAGATAGTGGAAACAGAAGTGAGATTTTAGATGGCTTATTTTCAGAGGTATGATTTTTGTGTCAAAACAGCCCTGAAATTGGGATAAAACAATAGTCATGTCTAAGTATTACTTCTTAAACAGGAATATGAGATAATCTTCAAGAAAAAAAAAAAAAGCTGGAATTTATCTTACGAGGTAGCAATTAAAAATCATTCCACAAATATTTGGGGAAATTTACGGGCCAGTGAACTCACTGAGATAAATAGGTTGTGTCAAATCCTTGGTGTCAGATAAAATGTGAACTTTTCCACAGCCCTTGTTAATTTTACTATAAGGAACCAGGGCCTTCCTTACGTTTTCATTTTCCATTCTCTTTGTCTTTCTGTTTAATGCATCTATTTTACTACTGCTGGCAGGAGTTTCTTTCTTCATGCTGGGCAATCAGAAGGTATCTGATTTATTTTTCCTGTACAGATACCTCCTCCAATGTTTTAAAATATAATGTTTTCTCTCTCTATAAACTGATCATAGTAGTGAAAATTAATGCATATTCCTGTTAAGAGGATTTATCTGTGTCCCTTTATTAGTGCCTATGTATTATCCAGTCACCTAACCTATATTGTCACAAAGATCTGCTATTTTATTCCAATTAAAAGATTTAAATTTAGAAGATTTTGAGATTTAAAGAACAACTAACTGAAAAATGTTGTGCAATATTTGCTAATCCCAAAGGTCTTCTTTACAGAGAGAATGGAAATCCAACACTGGAAATTTGAGGGGGAAATGTTTGAGTGTGTAGTTAAAGCAACAATGTTCTATTTGATGCTGAAATACTAAAGAGCCAAAACTTTTCCTCACAAAGGAAATATTCAGAGGACAGTGAGGATTGACTAACTAGCATGGAGCCATTGAGAAGAGTGGGAATGAAATTAAAGACTGAAAATGTACAAAAGACAACAGCAGGAATGTATATGTAGAAGAAATATTCAGACATCCTTGTTTGTGCAAACGGTGCTGGAGTCACCTTTTGTGCCCTTCCTATGAGTCATGGCTACAGGCAGGTTTTATGGGGTTCCACTAGATCAGGAAATCCACAGAGGAATTGTGTCCTAATTTATTGTTGAGTCACACCATGGTGCAGTGGTGTTCTGGCTGTGTTACCCTGCTCAGCATCTCTTCTATCACATCAGCTTCCCAAGAGCTGGGATTATTTAATAGGGTGTGCAAGGCATGGTTAGGGCAAGGAGGACAGCTATGAAGTTCCATCTATCCACATCACTCTGAGAGCTCCAGATGCAGTTAGGAGGTGGTATGGCTCCAGGTTCAGACCTGGGAATCAGAGGATATTCCTTGATAGAATGGTAGTCTCTAAAAACATAATGTTATTTTTAGCTGGTAAGAGAAGAGATGCACCAGGAAAGGAAAAAGGTGAGCTGAGTCTTGGCAAATCCTGAGTTGATTTAATTTTCAACCATTTCCTGTTGAATCTCATGCCACTTAAGTCATGTGATAATTCATAGAGCAGCTCTTGAAAGAGCTCTAGCTTGGGTCTGGGCTGCTGCTCAAAGCAGGTCAGTGAAGATTTCAGACAGTATTGCTCAGGACTTTGTTGTGTCAGGTCTTGAGAATTTCCAAGAGCATAGGTTCTCCAGTGTCTCTAGAGAATTTGTTCCTGTGCTTAATCATCCCCCTAGTAATTTCTCCCCACCCTTAGATTCAGCTGCAGCCTTCTTCAGGCACTGGAAGGCTGCTATTAGGTACTCCCTAAACTCTTCTTCAGGTACTTAGGGCATGTGTGATCTGATCAGACTGGATGAGTCTAGATTTGTCAGGAGGCACTTGCCTCAATCCTCTTCCAAGGAGAAGACAGTTCTCCTTTGCTCTTTCTCTAGGGACAACAGCCCAGGAAACCTTGCTGGTAAAGAATGAGGCAAAGGAAGTGTGTTTGAAAAGCCATGGCGGTCAGGCAAACTCCCTGGTGACTGGAAAAATGGAAACATTGCTCTTGATTTTTAAAAAGGGAAGAAAACAAGACCCAGGGAGCTACAGGCTGGGGAGCCTCAACTTTGTGCCTGGGAAGATCCTGGAGCAGGTCCTCATGGAAGCAATGTTCAGGCACATACAAGACAAGGAGGTGATCTGAGACAGCCAGAATGGCTTCACTCAGGGCAAATCATGCCTGACCCATCTGGTGAATCTGGAATCTTTGGAGACAATGGTTGCAGGGTTTTAGGACTCCTCACTCTGTGTCAGAGCACTAAATAAAGCTGGGTCATCCGTACCTTTGGGGTTATCTGGAAATCTGGAATCCTGAGCATGCTGTAGCCAAAAAAAAAGAGTTGGAAACAAACAAGTTGAGGTTTTATTTTAGCTTCTCTTTCTAATAAGAAACTCTTTAAAGTCTATATATATTCATGAGATGTGTTTTTTCTAGCTACTCACTCTTTCCTACTTGTTAAGTCAGAAAATTCCCCAAACACTTGCTCAGAGGATGCAGCATCTTTGCTCAGATAATGCAGGCTGTTGGGAACCCAGGCACCAGTGGTTCCTGCCATCACAACCAGAGGTGATGGAAGATCCTGCATGCTATGCCAACAGTGAAGAAAGGTGTCTAGAGTGTGGTACATGAATCCCTTGTTCCCCTTTTACTGTGCACAGAGAGAACCTCTTCATGACTCTTATTTACCACTCTCCAAGTGAGCTGATTGAAAGATCCATCAGAGGAGCAAATGTAGATTGCAACTGCAGGTGTCCCCCTTGAAGGGCACTGCAAGCCATTAAATACCTTTAAGCAATTTTTGCAATCACTATTTCCTCTAATTGTTGACTTCAGGTGAAAGTCATTCAGAACAGTTCTGGTTCAGGAGGTGAGCTGGTGATGGTGGGACAAGTCTGTGCAAGCAGCACATGCTGAACTCCCTCTCTACATAGATATTCCTGGGTAATTTTTGAGTCTTGCCTCCTTATAAATTTGTCATAAGGAGGCAAGAGGTACCAATACTCTTGTGAATATTTCTGCAAATACTACTATGATTTATTAATGTATAAAAGACTTTTGTGAAATTTCTGGTCTTCAGCTGAGTTATTTAGAAGAACACAGTAAATTCCTGCTTAGATTTAATATGCTTAATTATGAGTGCCTAGGGAAAACCTGGACTTGATTTAGCATTTTCTGAGCACCACCTATCAGTTAACACAGAAGCAGCACAATTGAAGTGCTTTAATCTTCTACTGCTCCAGTCTGCATGACTCTGCCTGGCAGTCAGTGGCAATGATGTAAGTAAAGATGCCCTAATTTTTATGCTGGAGTATAAGCTTTTACCCACTTCATACATGTTAATTATCTACAACTTAGCTGTGTGAATAGGGAAGGTTAAGAAGAATCAAATTATGTGGGCCTTGTTTCATTCTCTGTTATGTTGATATAAAATGGGCATAAACATACCAAAAATCAATGGTGGCTACTGCAATGTAAAACAGGTGTAATGATTACAGAAATGGGCAAATTTAAGCTGAAATTTTCTTCTCTTCTGGTTTAAGTAAAATAGATAATCAGGTGTGAATTCTGATTCAACAGAAGCAAGAGACTTCATTAGCACAACTTCAAATGCCTTTTTTTTTCTGATCCATGTCCAGTTTAGTTGAATCAAAAAAATTAAATCCTTCAAAGATCAATAAAGACCTGTATCATTAATAAAATTATTTTAAAACATTGGATAAAATCAGATTTTCAAATAATGAATAAAACTGCCGTATGTTATATTATTGTGACTGAATATCAAATCAATATGAAGTCTGTCATGATTAATCTGATTAAGCTCACCAGGACTGGGTCTCTCAGTATTAAAAACACTATCAGGAGGAGCAGTATAATCTTATCTTCTATGGACTAGACAGGGGACAAGATGAAAGGTGTATTCTGTTATTCAAGTGACTGTATTTTTACTTTACAAGTATCACTGCTTATTTATGTCATTATCAGAAGGTCTTGCATTACAAAATGAAAAGTGTGCACATCATTATATTGTCATGTACAAATGTGTAGAAGGCCATAAGATAAGGGACTGATGTGGGTGTCTCAAACACTGATAGCTGCATGGCTGTGGAGCCAACCAAGGACTGCAGGTAAATTGCCAAGGCTTGGTGATAATAACATGCTGTGACAAAGAACAGGATGTGGCTGGGGAAGGGGGCCATGAGGAGGTCGTGCAGCACTTCTGAAGCACAAATGTCCTCGTTCTGATCCCTGGAGATAAGCACAACTCAGTCCAGTGCAAGCACAGGAATAAGATCAAGAAGTGGGCATGGACTGGTGGGGGGAACAAGACCACCCAAGATCCCCACATTCTCTGACCTATTTTCAGAAAGGTCTGAAAGAATGGGCTGTACATAACCACTAATTTGCATAGAAAGCAAGAATCTGTCTTCAGGGCGGGGAAAATTATCTATAAAAAGTACCCCCCATGTCCAGACTGTTCTCCCAGGACCCTGGACACCCCTCAGCTGCATCAACACTGGAGCCAGGACTTGTGTTCTCTTTCTTCCTTTCTTTCTTTTCTTTCTCTCTCTTCCTCTTTAATTAATCTCTTTCTTTCTCTCTTCCCTTTCATCTTACACCTTTATACAAAACCCACTGCTGTACACTTATGTAAGAGGCCAGGGGCTATCACAGCAATTTCCATGCAAAATGTGTAATTTGCTAATAAAACTTTTTGAGTTTTTGCAGACCCTTTGACTTTTGTTGTTTCTGTCAACCATGAGCATTTATGGATCTTGAGTGCTCCCTTTCTCTTAAGAGTGGGACATGACAAAATTGCTGGAAGATTTTGCTAAAGCCATCAATGTAGTTAGGTTTTGAAAACATACTTTTCTTTAATGAAGGTTGATTACATAGATTCCTTGGTAAATGCCTTTTTATGAACTTCAGATTCAGATTTTTTAATAGGTTATTATTCCTAGAACTGAGATTTTACATTTTAATATCTGCTAGTGTAGCCAGATCAGAATTCCAGAGAGATTTGAGATGAGAAGAATTTCTACTCTGTAAGGTTTTTATTGTGTTTTTACTATCTTACAGAGCCTTACAGTTTTAGTTGGTTTTTTTTAGAGTAACAATATTAATCCAGCATTCTGAATAAATTTCCCATCTCTTCATCTTAATTGGAACAAAGGTCTTCAGATTATTTTCCACATGTAGTCAAACACTGCTGTATGGCTTTGAAAAGTCACTTCAATTCAGGCAGAATTTCCAAGCATATGAGAAATTTTGATCAATAAGATGGTAATCAAAAAGAATATGTTTTGTACTTCAGTATCTGCCTACCCTCCTAAGATCTTAGAGCCCTTTGAACATTGAAGGGATGAAGCATATAAAATATATTGAGTAGGTGACATCATTTTCATTTAATAAATTGGGATGTCAAGGCATACAAATTTCTAACCATTTTTAAAATATCCTCTGGGGTTTTTTTTTGGTGAACAGCTTTGTCCAAAGCTCTGGATTCAGAACAGTTTATAGCCTTTAATTTTGTTTAGTCCTTGAATCTTCAAGTCCATGTAGTCGTCTGGAAGATGTGGAGCCTTTGTCGCTGTGTGTACCTCACCCTGTGATCCCTCCTCTTGGTGTTTCTCCCTGCCCTGTGTCCCAGCTCAGACAAGGCCCCCACTCAGCAGTTTGCTGCCAGGGCCCATTGCCATGGGCACTGTATTTTGCTGCCATTTTCTATTATTCTTTCAGGGTGTTATTGCCATTCTTTTTGCAATCCTTGTTCCTGTTCTTTATCCAGTGTAAGTTTAGGGGATTACTTTTTGTTCTTCTTGTTCTCAAAGACAGATGTCCCAGACTTCATGCTCCTACAGAAGGAAGATGTGGCATTTAGAGCTGACATGGTTTGTGTGAGGCTGTGCTGAAAGAGGGAGGTCAGGTTTTGCTGCAGTAGTGCTCCAAGGGGGTGCTTGTTAGCAGTAGATTTGTTCAAGATTCAGGATACTAAATCTATGACTAAGGACTTGTCAAAAATGATCCCACTTAAAATAATCTTAATAAAAGCTTTGATCACAAGTCATCATGGTGCCACTGGTAGTTTGACTTTCATGTAAGGCCTGTCATGGTAGAGGGAACCTTGGACTCGAGCTTGGTGTTCCTATCCAAGGTCAAGAACAGTGCTCTGGGTGAAGTCCATCCAATGGAATCAGGAAACATATTTCTTCCTGTCACCAGCACCCTGTCCTCATGCCATGGTCCTTGGCTACCCAGACGCCTAACAGTGGTGACTATTTTGCCTTGTATAGCTGCTTCAACCCTAAGAGAAGGGAGAAGGGGCATGAGTGCAACACACTGAGAATGTAAGCACTTTCCAAAGCTGTCCCAGCCACTGTTCCTGCTTTAGAGCAATTCCAGGCAGTGGAGCGGGCTAGATTTGTTAAAGAGGTGTTTCCCTTGTTTGACATCTGCTGGAGAAGACTCCTGCACAGAAACCAGCTACATCACATCAGTCATTCTGGTTAAGACCATGCTGCAATAATTGTGTTGATTGTGTACATTGTGATTTCAGTTCTGCAGAAAAGAGCTTGCTCTGAACAGCATTCATTTTCATTTCCTGTCCCTGGTGTGCCTGGCATCATGTTGTTACTGCCAGTGTTATTGCCACTGCATTTATTCTCTGTACATGGGAAAAAACAGTACAGCACTGTCTTCTACATGGCCCCCTTCTTCCTTTTCCAGAACTTTCTGGGATATAGTGTCCCCTCTCTGTCTTCCATTAACCTTGCCAGGCCACATTGGCATTCTCAAGAGTTCAAGCAATCAGCAGCAGAACCTTTCTAATGGTATGCTGAAAGAAGGGAAAAAGGCTGGAAGAAATAGGTAAAACAAAGCAAGAGAGGAGCCTCTTAATTCCTCACATGAATGAGTTATAGCATGCACAGACAATTGTAAGTCAGTATGAGAACAGTGTGTGCTGGAGATAACTTCCACTAAAAGCCATTAGAACTTTCCCTTCCCATCCCTGCCTAAACACAGAATCCATGCTGTGTCACCAGGCCCACTGGGAATGGGGCACAGAGACAAACTGCAACAGCAATGAGAACTCCACAATATTTTATAATTATAAAATAATTCATGTTAGAAGGGACTTCAGGAGGCCTCAGAGTCATCTGTGGGATCAAACTGTGTCCCTCAGGGCTGTATCCAGTTGGGTCTTGAAATCCTCAGAGGATGGAGGCTCCACAACTTCTATGGACAATCTGTTCTAATGCTTGATTGTTGGGAATTTCTTCATGAAGAAGAAACTTTTATCAATGTCCAGACTGGTGCAGCTTTTTAAATTTCAATTTGAGGCCATTATCTTTTGCTCTTCTGCCATGGATCATTTAGACCTCCTCTTCTCCAGGGTATGGAATCTCAGCCTCTCTAAATGGACCATGTGCAGTAGCTCCTTGATCCTCCTGATTTACTTATTTAGACAATAAGTAAAATCTGAACCAGACCTTTTTCAGCACCTGCCTTGTAACAGGAGTACAATCAATCTGGACTCCTCATACTCCTCAGGCCCTAAACAGAGAAGTTTTTACATAAGGTTGGACGCTCAATCTCTTAAAGATTTGTTGGGGAGGATGGAGATAAGGGCTCCATCTGCACTAGTATTAATTGTTCTTTTATAGCAGGATATTTCCTGCATGCAGCCATGAAAATGCTTTCTTTCCTCTGTGAATGCAGAGGTTCAGATCCCTTGAAGCCATGGTATGACAGCCTTGTCAGCTAGCAGTCCACAGCTCACAGCTTCTTAACTCACTCCAGAAAGATGCAGTCAGACCAGTTAAGCAGACAGCTGCAGCCCTTCACAAGCTGCACTAACACACTGCCCTTTGCTGCTTCCAAGGCTTTCTGGAGAAATATAGCAACTCACATGGACTTTAGCCTAGTCTGTAGGCATACACTAAAATTAAACAACCCTTCAGTTTCCAGGTTTTACATAAATAATGATGTGCAATGAAAATGTGATTGGGGACTTTAAAGCCAAAAGAAGGTTTAAGGAAAATAAGAAAAAAAGGGAGCGCACAGGGAAAGAAGAAGATGGTCTGTACTTAAAATTATCTTGTGCCATTTTATCTATCAACATTTGCACAGGAATTCTGAATCAGATTAGATTTTATACAACTACTCCCAAAATAGTTGGATATATTCCAAGTATTTATTATGTGCTGAAACTCCCGTCAGCCAAGAATGTGTTGCCAGAGATCACCTTCATCTGTCCTCAAGGAATCTCCACTACCCTGGCCTTGGGACAAGTTGTGCAGCAAAACTTACTTGTTAAATGTCTGAATGCTGCTTTCATCTGGTGTCTGAGAGGGACAGTTAAAAGTTGAGCATCTTTAAAGGAATTTGAGAAAACAGACATTCACCACTTGGCAGACTGTATCTCAATTTAATGTGTCTGACAGACAAAAGGTACACGTGGTGTGATAGCCTGGGGTAAACATCAGTAATCTGTGAGTCCCTCTGAGAAATCTTTGTGGTGTGACTGTAGATGTTTTTAGCTATCTGGAGTAGTGTGATCTGTATATTATATGTGTAAAATATATTTTAAATACAGATTTTTAAAAATAAACATATATTGATTCACCTATCTGTACCTGAAATAAATTACACATAGGAATTCAGTGGAGTTACTATTGCCATAATAGTAAAAAAGAGTGCAGTATGTGGCAGGTTAACTGACCTCTGTATTTTATTTCTGCCTGATGAGGAGGCACAACTTGTGCCATTTGACATTTTCACAGTCTGCAGCATCTAATATTACAGTAAAATGTATCTATGACTCACTGGCACACTACATAACTTAGGTTTTACATGAAACATTTGCCAATGTTTCACTTTCATATTGATATTTATTCTTTTCTCCAGAGATGTATCACTCAGACATCCTGTGTGTGTGATTAAGGGGATATTTTGCCATCACATCTGCTGACAGCAGAACTGACTGCCTTAGCAATTGTATAATAGTAGAATTTTAGTTCTACTTTTGATTTACTCAAAGCAGGATTAGGGATCAGCATTAAAACTAAGTGCCTGCCTACTGCAAACAGTATTCCCTGAGGAGCTGCCATGGTTTTCTTCATTTAAAAGCATATTATGAAAAAAAATGTTTAGATTTCACAATGCACTTATTCTGGACAGCAATATCTGAGGGTGTTTGAGGGCTTTATAACTGCTACCAGAGTTGACATCATTCTTTATAAATTTAGATAAATACAAAAAGAAGCTGTCAGAAATTATTTCAATCGATGAAGTGATTTAATTATAGCAGTGATTGTACCTTCATAGAGAGCAGCATTGGTGTGAAAAACAATCAGGTGTGAGAACTCCCAAGTCAGCCAGCAGAAGGAAGAAGGATGGAATTCACTCAAATGTCCCAGCTTTGCAGGCTGCCCCTACTCACTTAAACCTCTCTTAATCATTTCCCAGAATGGACACAACTGGAGCAGACCTTGACAGCTCTTATATGATACAAGGAGGCTGTTTTCCCAGCTCAGGGTGTACCTACATAGAGAAGTTGCTTGAGACACTTTATGTAAGCTTCAGTGGTCCCAGATTTCTCTTTAAAGAGGGTGGCAGCTACATCAGTCTGACTGTGGGCAGGGCTTTGATATCCATTCTGCAATTTAGGCAGATTCCCTGTTACACACATACACACACACACACAGGGCACCAGCACTGAAACCCATCCTAAAGTAAGAATGCTTCTCCACAGGTATCACAGGTATCAGGCTGGCAGACTCCCTCCCTTGCAAAGCTGAGAGATGGACAGACACACAGCCTCTTTTCAGATCCCCTTTATTTGTCAGCATAAACAAGAAACTGATTTCTGATAATATTTGGCTCTGCTTCTAAGATGGTTACTACAGTTTCTAACTGAAGTGAGCCTGCTGCTGTTAACCCTCGTGTCCATGCTTTTGGGGATGTACTGGGCTGCTGAGCTGTGCATCTTTCAGATGGAGTGCAATAGAGGTGTTTTAGTAACCTTTTCTCACCAGGCCAATGTGGCAGAGATACTCATTGAGAGAATGTTTGTTTAAAGTAAATCTTGCTGTTCTGTGCCAACAGGAGTCCCCCTCACTGAAGTGGCTGTACAAGTGTTTGGCTGCAACCTGTGCCCCTGTCCTGGTGACCATCCATCCTTGTCACCGTGTTGCTGCACTGGGCAGGTGACACCAGGCTTCGTGTGTCCCTGGTTTGCAGTGTTGGCCTCTCTGGGGTGAGCCCATTCCTGCTCCCTGCCAAAAATTATTCCAGCCTGCCCTGAAGTAAGTGGAAAGCATACGGTGAAAAACCACACCCGTGAGGGAGCTGTGCCAGAGCAGGGACACAGGGAGGAGAGCAGCAAAGGCCATGGAGAGCAGTGTGGTGGAAGCTGTGGCTCAGGGTGTCAGGAACCATGAAGGGCAGCCCAGCAGAAACAGCAACGAGGGCAGAAATGTCACAAATGTCACATGCTCTGCTTCCACCTCTCACACCACCCATCCCACTGCCAGGGAGTTTTGATGGAACAATTGTGACTGCAGAAAAAATAAAGCAAGTTGAAACTGGGGAGGAGGGAGGGTGGAGTTTTATATTAAGTGTCTAGCTGTTTGTGCTCCTTTTTCTCTTAATATCCAAATCAGGTATCAGAAGCTTGCGTGGTCTAGGAATTAATGAAGTAAAATTTCCCAATTCTGGACTGTTTTGTCTGTGACAACTACATACAAAACTGGTTTGAATATCTTAACTGTGTACAAAACATTGGCCTACATGAGTATTCTTTTGCATCTGCAGGAACAGTTTGTACTGACTAGTTGCAAATGTCATATCTATGAACAACTTGATCCCTTCTGCAACCGCTAGAGCAGCAGAATTGCGTGAGAATGCCAGGGACAATCCACCCACGATGTTAATCATCACATACACATTTAGATATACAAAGGAGATGAGCTGCAGCAGGAGCTACCTGGGGGAATATGTAGAACTGTCAAAAATTCCCATCTGGAGAAGTCCTGAGTGTCGATTACTTAATTATGGAAGTGTTGAGGAGTTCAGACCTGTTTTCAATGCAATCTCTTGTCTCAAACCAGCTTTACTATCTCATCTGTGCTGATGACAAGCTGGGATGTTCCTGGACCACCCAGGGAATTCCTTAATTCAGTGCACAGGATATGCAGAGGGGCACAGCCCTGATACCCACCTTTGCCACACTTACAGCTATGGGACACACTTGATTTTCATACTTAGAACTTACTCTGACAGCTCCTGCCACTTCAAGATATTGTCCTGGATGTAGGACAATACAAGAATCTCTGTTCTTGAATTACTAATTGAAAGAATTTATTCAAATTGAACACACTTCCAATTCACTCTGGATCATACAACTTCCCCTGAAAATTTGTAACATTTTCCAACATAATTAATCAGTGTTTGCTGTTAAGCTTTTATTTATCCAAACCTATGAATCAGTTCTACTATTTTAAGGGAATCACTAGCCTCTGTTGCATTTGCAGCAAGACAGCCTTGTAATGAGTTGTAATTAGGGGCGAATTATTATGGCAACCATTACATTAACTTTAGGCTTTTCTTCATCTAAGTATTAGTAGATTTCACTGTTTGCATGTTTCTATGCACTGGAGCAAAATCAGCCAAAGTTGAAAGGGAAAGCAGAGTGGCCTTACAAAGCCTCTGGATATCACAATCTGTTAATTTCTTTTGCAAAGGTAAATGGGTATTGCCTCGTGGCTCTGTTTATTCTGCTCTCCATGTTCCTAGAGACACTTTGTCTTTCCAAAGTGCTGTTTTGCCCCATCCCCAAGAATTGTGCAGGCCTGCCCCACACCTGCCACATGGGACACTGAGCTGCTGAGGTCCTCCAAGCTCTGCAAGACCATAGTGTTCAGAATCAGTTTTAATACAGACCTTGAGAAAGGCTATTTGTCCACTATTTGCCAACAGTTGCTTCAGGGAAATGTTTCTGTTACCACACTGCCTTGTGCAATCTCCCTTTCCCATGATAATGAGGAAAAGACTGCCCAAGGGATGCATCTCCATGATGGTGTCCACAGCAAGTTTAGCCTATGTTTTACCAAGTAAACAGCTCTCAAATTGATTCAGAAGGGCTGAATTGGATGATAATGTGACAGGGCATGTTTTAATACAGAAAAGAGAAGTACAGCCACTCCCAGCAACCCCAACAGTAGAGCTGCAGCAGCTCACAGGTGCCTTGAAGGGGTGTCCTGCTAGCCAGTGGGTCAGCAGCTGCTGCAATATCACATCTGGTCTCCTCAAGTTAGGGAGAGACAAAGAGGAAACCATATTACTGAGAAAAGGGGTTGGAAACAGTAGAGAAGTATTTGGTAATGGCCTGAGGTCAGGGCATCTGGGGTTTTCACTTCAGGTTTGGGTTTCTAGGAACAAAGAACCGTAACGCCCTCTGTGAGTAAGTGAATAGTGCCCAGCTGAGTGTGGCTTCCCTCCCAACTGAACTCCTATGAAATACTGATGGATAAATGATATCCAGTTTAAGAGCTGGCTGGGAGAATGGAGTGCAGCACTGTTTAGTTTTGACCAGCAATAACCCTAAGCAAATCAGTACCATCTGCTCTCAGCTCAGAGCTTTCCTGATCAGCATAAAATAAAATAAAATAAATGCAAAAGTTTCAGAAAATAGCAGCTACCCCCAGAATTGTCAGGCTAGCACCATATGTCAGTCTTCCCTTCTAGCAATGCCCCCAGAGCTGTGCCCATCATTACTCAGAAGTGACAAGGTCTGGATCTCAGGCCTGAAATGTTCTCACCCACAGCTTTGGTGTTCCAGCAAAAACAGGACAAGAATTTTGTCATGCTATTAAATTATGTTCGGCCTTGCTAACCTCCAGTGATGAATGACTCTGTCTGAATATAATGCTGCCAGCCTCTTTGCATCTATATGAAAAATAGTTATAACCTGTCTTAAGGACCTGTCAGGGAAAGAGCTACAGCATTTTTATGCAGGATAACTCCCTGAGGAAGCAGGATGAAATGGAACCACCTCAAAGCTTACAGCAGGAAAAAGCATTAGAGACACTCCAGTGGGAGATGGGTCCCAGAAGGGCCCAGGGACCCAGAGCAAACAAAGAGACTTTGTTTCTGTCACACAGCCATGCCTGCTGAGGGGTGACAAGCCTGTGGAACTGAATCAGGAACAGGAACAATGAAATAGCATGGAAGAAATCAGTTTCTTATTTTTCAAATGTAGTAACACCCTCTATCTTACAAGTAAACAGGAGTCGGAGCCAGCCCATGCTGCAGTGACACAGAAACTGTGGTGGCAGTGTTGTGTTGAGACATGGGCTTGTGGTCAGTGGGAATGGGCAGCATGGAGCTCAGCATGGGCTGACCTGCCCTGACAGGAGGCAGGATCATGGAAGCAGCTGGGCACCACATGGATAATGGCACCATTGAATAATGGCATTTTGTGGCTGCTGGTTAGACTGACCACAAGCAGTACTGTGTCCTCTCCTGGAGCCCTGGGAAATCACAGTCAGGGTTAAGAGTCCATAAGGGTTACACACAAGTTTTCAGGTCTTGAGTCCCAAAGATAGGAATAAATTAAATATTGTTTTATTTCATCAAGCTGGAGACGCTTCATACTTTTCCTTTCCAACAGCTCATGGATTCTCAACACCCTGTTGAGGTTTGTGCTCCACCTGCTCACTTAGGTAGCTTGAACATAAAATGGGGCATCTCTTCTTAATACATGTCCTTGCACAAAAGCAAGGTCAAGGCTTGTTCCCTGACTCTCCCAGAATCTGTCTGCAGGCCCATACTGCTCCTGCCACCAGCTAGGAAGCAGAGGGATGTGAGCTGCCATCTCCACATGTGCTGCTGGCTGGCTAGAGCCTGCCCTGGCTGCATGGACTATGTGCCCACAGATCTCCCAGCCAGCACAGCCTTTCCCACATTGTCATTCCTGGTATCCTTCATCAAGCCAAGATGAAAAGGTGAGGATGATGCAGACAACTTTTAAGTGAGAATGAATATTTGTCTCCCTGTGATATGGGAAAAAAAGTTGATTTAATCTTAATATAATCCCAATTCCTTATCAGGGATCAGTTTCAAGCACAGGCACTGGGTTTAGCTGCATGGAGTTTCTGAGTGCCTCCTGATATTCAATAAATCTCCCCATACCGAGCTCAGCACATCAGCAGGGATCCAGTTGGCTTTTACTTCATGTCCCAAGAGATGTCCTTTCAAAGTACACCTTCTCAAAGATGAACTTCTCATTCAGCATTCAACTGTTTCAGTGATTTAAACCCTAAAGTTTCATATAGTCTTGACATGTCTGACACTCAGAATCTCTTACAATCTGCCAGAGTCTGCCAGTCAGATCTGGGATAGATGGGAAAAGGTGCAGAGGCAGAGATGGCAGAAGGAGGAGCAGCAGCAGTGGTTTGACAGATGATGTGGGGAAAATCATTGCCTTGCAGCTATGCAGGATTCTCTTCCATGGAGATGAAGGTGCTTATCCCAAAGCAATCCTGAATGTAAAACCTGGGTATGGAACATTGCTGAGTTTTTGGAAGAGCATTCAGACTACCTTGACTCAATCCTGCAATAAAGTTGCAAAGACTAAAGTCACACCATATCCACTGCACTTTACTGGAGATACTCTTGTGTGTTTCTTGTTTCTGAGAGTTTGTAGACAATACTTAACACTTTCCTGATGCTGAGGCTACATTTATGCTAGTAAAAAAACCCCTGTTCTCTGGCCTGGAGCCCTCCTGGCATGGTTCAGCTTGTCCATACAGCCAAACTCTCCACTTGCCAAATCAGAGGCTGCATCCAAAGAGCCTGCAAGGACCCGGGCTCCTGCCAGCCCCTGCTTTGGCTGGGCACATTACAGCCTGCCCAGACCTTGCCCATGCAGGGATCTTCCTGATGATTTAGTTGCTGATCATGAGCTGGTGCTCAGGCCTCAGTTCTGGCTCCATTTGCCCTGGGCTCTAGACTAAAGCCCCAGGTGTTGCAGGGAGAAGGCTGCTCTGGTTTGAAAGGAGGTGGTGTGAGGGGTGGGCTGCCCCCTCTGTGCTCTGCTGTGCCAGCTGCAGCACAGCACCTGCTGCCCAGCTGGCCTGACAGGCAGGGGAAAGCTGGCTTTGGAGCACCATCACTGCCCCTAAACCACAGCAGGGATGGCAAAGCTTTCCTGGCATAAATATGTGCACAGGGAAAATTATTTATGTTAGGAATGGTTTTCCAGGGAGGAAGAGGAAGGATGTGCTGGAGCTGAGAACTTTCACAAAAAAAGGCAGAATTGGACAAGACTTTTGGATTTTTTTGGAATTTAGGGAACCATAAGAGAACATATGGGCATGATGGTGGCAGTATCCCAGCTCAAGTGACTGCACAGACATGCTCCTTCAGCTGGGGCAGAGCAGGCACCAAGGGAGCAGCCACAGACTCCAGTGGTTGGGAGGGGGGAAGGAGAAAGAGAAAGCCCATACAAGGGACTTTGCAAGGTGTTGAAGATGTCTGTAAAGGAGTCTGGAGCAGGACAGGATGGTATGAGGCAGTGTCAGGTTTCAGGAAAGTCAAAAGAGAAGGGTAGATCAAAGGTAATTACTATTTCATCCCCCACAAAGCTGTATGATGCTTCCGCTCCTTATCTCTGAGTCAAGCCCTACTTCTCCCCTCCCTGTCCTGCCCCACTGCTGTCTCCCATTTTTGACTCTTCCTCATCTTCCTCCTCTCCTCACCCAGACCCTGTGCACTGCCTCTGTATGTGTTGAGCATTTACTGGATGTGCCAGGCAGTGGCAGCCTGGGGATACATTGGCCAGAGCGGGGTCTGTAGCCTTCACCAGAACCCACCCAAGCCTTATTTCACTGTTGGGCTAATCCTGGTCAGTGTGTGTGCCATGGCATGACAACAGTGCCCTGGAAGAGGATACCCAGAACTGGCAGGTCACTGTGCCTGTGCAATGGCCCTCAGCTGGGGTTTCCCCAGAGTGCCTTCAAATTTGCAGAGACAAGTGTTTGGCAACTTGTGCTGAGTGTGAAAAGGACCAGGCAGGGGTCACTTGCAAGGTTTTGACACTTTGGATGTCCTGTGGTGTCATTTGTGAGAGAAGTGGTGGGAATTCATTGTATAACCATGTGCTTCAGACCGAAACCCTCCTCTGCACAAGCAGATTTTTTGAAATGACATAAGATAAAGAGCAATGTCAAAACAAATGGGAAGTGCTGAGAATTTTTAAAGCACTTCCACCGGTGTCATCACCCTTGCTGAGCTCCTTTAGCAGCTGCATGCACTCAGTCCTTGCTCTCCCAGCTTCTCAGAAAGACCTTACTGATTTTAGAGGTACATGGACAGAAGCCTGCCAAGAGGGTCTTTTTGCCTCATTTTGCAAACCCAGCTTTCAAAATTAGTGGTAACCACCTTTTAGAGTGTGCAGGAGCTGTGATTAGCACTCCAGCCAGGCAGAGGCTCAGATGAGGGAAAGAAAGCCTTGGGGCCAAGGGGGGCCTATGAATGAACATATTTCCCAAAATACATCAAGTTTTGTTTTATCACAGCAAGATTGTGAATTGACATACGTCCCCTCCCAGCACAGAGATGTCTCAAAGGCACGCAGAGGGTTTGTGGCAGAAAGTGTTTCTGCTTGGCCATCTGGGCTCCAGTCCCTGAGAGGGGATTTGGCTAACCCTGAGCATGATGCCATCTGCCAGAGCCATCCATTTCTCCTTTGCTATCTGTGTAATACTCCTTTTATGTACCCACAGCAAATGGCAGACCACCTGCATGTTTTGTCTTTTAAAAAGAACCCCAACTTGTCTGGCTCTGAAATGCAGGATTAGTTGAGTAAAGTTTTCTTCTGGGCATAGTGTTTTTGTTTTAATGACCAAAGCTGAAGTCATACACAGACCCACACCTGTATTTAAATTATGCTGAAGGCATGGATAGCTCATGCAAGAGCACATGTGACTGATTGTGTATTTTTTTATAAACTCAATGTTTGTTTTAATGCAGTGCCAGAAACCCACAGTCAAGTTTAGGATGCAATTGTGCTGTAAGGATGTGATGAGGGAAAGGTGTTTTACATTGAAATACAGCTTGAAATCTGAGGATTGGCTGTAGCTAGGAGTGCCAGTGATTATTTCCACTTGGTTCAAATGATTTTGCCTCTCTTTTGAGAGTATCTCTCTTTATATTGCAGTGCCAGTCTCATCTCAGATTTTCCAGGCTCCAGGGAGAGATGAAGTGTGTTATTTGTCATGCTGAAGGGAACATGAACTGCATTTCAGCCAAAAGGGCTATTTGAAGGAAATGACACCACCAGCACACTCTTTGCTGCAGAACAAGCAAACTCACATCGCTACTTGAAATTAAGAGTGAAGCATTTCAAATCACCCAAATTCCTAAGATGGGAAAAACAGCCAAGTCCTGGTTTCTTGCACATGTTTAGCTTGGATCTGTGAGTGAGGACTCTTTTTTAGAGTGTTTCCTCAAGAGCTAGACAGAGTTTTGTTTGAAAAAAAATAGCAGTGCTTTCAGACATAAATCTTACATTCATCACAGCTATTTACTGATTCACTTGCTGTGATCAATGGGATAGCAAATGATGAAGAGAGCACTCCACAATTGGTCAAGGTGACTGCAAAATATTTAACATTCTATTGCAATCAAAGTGTTTGGGAACATCCCTTCCTTTGCCCTTGCATTTGTTTTTTCTCTCATCCCTTGTGGTGTGTCATGGGCCTTGTGGTGTCTGTCTGGGCCTTGACCATGGCTTTGGTCTGATTGTGGTACAGCTTCTCCAGTTATGGGCTTGAATGCCAGTAGAATATGTATAAATTTGGGACTTTTTTGAAGGGAAGGAGGGAATCTAATGATAGCTGTGATTGTAAGCCATTGTTCCTAGTAACTGGTGCAAAACCAGTTTATTCTGTGCCTCTTTAAATGGCAGTAATTGTACCTGTACACACGGACTATTTGTGTTTATTAAAATGACCTTATCAGAAGAGCAGCTCAAGCAAACTTCAGCCATGTGAGCAGAACCATCAGGGTCATGATGAGGCTGTCTTTGGGGGAATACTTCAACCATTCAGAGCAGTCTGCCAAGGAAATTTCTCAGCTCTGGAATTGTTTGCCAGCTGCTCATCTGCCTTCTCATGTCTTTCTCTCCACAGTCCATTCCTCCATACTACCACTTTGTGTCCCTGCCTGCCCAGTGCTTTCCAGAGGTCTGACAAGTTTGTGGTGAGGGAAGACTCTGTGCCTGCAAGGGAATGGCACCACTGAGCAAGCCCCAGTGAGTAGTTAGGATATTGTGCAGTCAAGGAGCTGAACTGCCTCTGCCTGCTGAGGAGATGCTCTGATGTGACATAATTTCCCTTGCCTTGCTGCTTACTTATTAAGCTGTGTTTTGAATCCTGTGGCTTAGACCAGAGACCATATTTTCTAGAGATAGTTGACTTAGCAAGTAACAAGAAGGTTGGCAAGCTACCAGGAGAAGTTGAACAAAAAGGTGATTTTCATTCTCCAAAGGCTGCTGAGCTCACTGCTGATAAGGCGCCAAGTGCTTCCTAGCACATAGATCTTAACTCCAAATTCACAGGCCTCCTGAGGAATTTAGGAGCCACTGTTAAGCCTATTAAATCCCCATGATGTTTCTAACAACAGCTTAGATTTTATCACTAATAAAAAAAACCTCACAGTTCCTCTGGATTTAGTCCATCTTATCTCAATAGCAGAAAGAGAGCTTGGCTAAAAGGATAAAGACTTTTTTTTTTTTTTCATTCTATCCATGTATTAAGCTATTCTCCTTGCTTCAGTCCAAAATCAGAGAGTGCCCTGAGGTCCTCTTGAGTGCCTGCTCTGGAGTGATTCAGGGTTACTGCTCTGGCACTGTGAAACTCCTGTCCCAGAGCAGGGGCAGCAGTTTGTGTGTTACAAGCTCATCCTCACCAGTTGGTTTAACCTGCATGAGGAAAGTGCTGTTCATGGGGCAAAGAGAAAGTTGTGGGGAAGATTGTCTCAGGTAAACTTTCCCCAGTCCTACTGTAAAATTAATTTGAAAGGAGTGTGTACATTGCATTCTGAGCAGGATTTGACCAACATAAAACACAGAAGCAGCCATAACTGATCAAGACAAATCTCAAGAATGATTTTTCAAACAATACACTTGTGATCAGATCAATTCATACAAATGGGAGCAGAATCTTGGGGACTACAGGAAAGTTTTAATCTTGAGATTTACAGATATTTCTTAGTATTTCTTCCCTAGTTAGAAAGGGGAAAAAACACGGTCATAAAGGACAGCAGAAAACCACACTTTCTTTTGGGATTTTGTTTTACTTTTATTTTTAGAAGTCTGACCGACCTCAAATGTTTTAAGCAAAATGTTTACATGAATATTTTAGGAGCACTGCTTTTTGCTGCTGTCAAATCCAGTTGTGCCTCAGGAACTGCAGAATCAGAGGCACCTCTTGCTCTAAAGGAGTAGAGCAGGATTTCAGTCCTAGTCTGAGGAACTGAGCAAACAGGCTGGATAACTTATTCTAGCAGCAGTTGGGTAAATGACCTAGGTGATACATAAAGATTCCCACATTCAGGAATGACACTGGGTAAGGCTCTACTAGAGTGTTTGCTGGATTCCAGTGTTTCCAAGTCTGTTACATTTCCATATGGATTATAGGCTTTTGTACCTGTGCAATGTATTCACACACACACACATGTATTTAGAGACACACACACTGCTGCCTGCTGGGTTCCTTCTGTGTAATAAGGATATTTACTTTCTTTGTCTCTGTGCTCCTTGGAGAAGCAACCAACCTGAGAGGAGCTGGTGTTGTTACAGGTTGAATACATGAATTTTTTGTTGATGTCAAGGCAGTAGGGAACTTTTTCCAAATTTCCTTTTCTCTGCTGACCTGTCAGCTGGATACCTTCCTTGAAAGCTGTGCTGTAGCAATTTTACCATCAAGTTATTTACACACAATTGCTGGTATTGAACTGATGAGCTTTAAAGGACTATTAGGTTGCCTATAAAAGTTCATGCACTGAAATTCTGTTGATTTTGTAAGCTCTCTTGGGAAATCTTTTATGATTAGTGTAAACCCAGCTCACTTCTGATAAAACCTTTCCGTCCTTTTGGTCCTAAGGAGATCACCCAGACCTTCAATGCTGCAGAAAGGGTACAGTCAGTGCTACTTGTAGTTTGAGCTGCTGGATGTAGCTGTTTGAGCCTGCAAAATCCAACTATGAGACCAAAAGAGTAGGGTGGCAATTACATCATGATGGCTGCATGGCAGTCTGGGTTGACCACTGGATGCTGTATTTGTACAAAATACAGTTTTGCACAGTTTTCAACAGCAAACCCATTTAGAAAATGCTTCATTTTCAACTGATGTTACTTTGGAGATGGTTATCAACACTTTCTTCAATCCCTGCTACTGTCCCAGGTGAAATCTGTCCCCCAGCATGAACAGAGCTTTTGCCTACAGCAGTTGCAGAAGTTGAATGAAAGTGGATACTTGCAGAAGCAGATCAAGATTCAATTCCCATGAGGGCTCAAGGACTCCCTTGCATTAAACCAGTTTTGGAACAAAGGCCCTGCAAAACTCCCATGAAGACAACAAACAGGATTGTTTTAACTCAAAAGCCTAAGTAGCCTCTTAAAGCCAAAAGAATTGCACAGGCTTAAGATCACCATATGCACAGATGATCTGCTAGTCTAGGGCCATACAGGGGCTGGTAACTTGATTATGTATTCATACTTGATATAAACATTCAGGAAATCAGACACCTTCTGATCAAGAAGGTCATTTTTCCTGGAGTAGAAGTGTGTCATACAATCTCTTCCCTGACCTTACAAAGCTCAGTATAGCTCAGTACCAAAGGAGTCTGGCTCCTGACCCTGGTCTTGTGGACTTCTTGAAGCAGGGATCTGAATGTGGCCCCTGATTTCTAATTCTCAGAAGAGGAATATTTCAAAATGCTTTTGAATCAAATTTTGCTCTTTTTCTGTTCATGCACACTGAAATGGCTGAGTCCAAAGTCATATACTACAAGAATGCACATATCCCTCATTACATTTTCAAATAAATGTCATTCAAAAGCATGCATATGGAAAAACTGGAGAATAATGCATAAGTAATAATCATTACATAATGATTTAATCCAGTGATACATCATCGATTGTAGCACACGTAGCAAAGTGCTTGGGTTTTCAATTAATATAACTGAGATAAAATACCTAAGAGCAGTGCTCTTGACATTTGATCAGTGCTATGTTTTGAGTTTCTGGAGAAGCCTTAAAGGTTAGTGCTATATTTCATCCTTCCAAGCTCTGCATTTCAAAGCTCAGTCCCACGAAACATCACCTGGTGCCGAGGAAAGGCAGTCATTTTAAAAATCACATTCTGATATAAGCTGTGCAAGAAATCTCAGTCAGAATCTTCTTTGCAGATAAAATCATTGTCTTCAAGAATGGCTTAAATCAGATGAAGTATTTTTGAAGACAGGTGCAAGAGGAGAGGAGAGGAGAGGAGAGGAGAGGAGAG
>WBNO01018278.1:262775-341258 GCA_013400575.1 Peucedramus taeniatus
TTCTTTGTTTTTGCTTGTCTCTTAGTGCTATTACATTTGTATTTGTCTTTGCTTTGTCTAATATTCCTAGTAAAGAACTGTTATTCCCACTCCCACATCTTTGCCTGAGAGCCTTCAATTGCAAAATTATAATAATCTGAGGGAGGGGGTTTACATTCTCTATTCAAAGGGAGATTCCAGCTTTTGCTGGCAGGTACCTGTCTTTCAAACCAAGACACCTGGCTACATCCCATCACAACCTCTTGTGCCCCCCCAGCCTCCTCACTGGAGTGGGGGGCAGAACAGGCCTTGACTCTGTGTAAGCACTGCTCAGCAATAACAAAAACATCCTCAAATTATCAACACTGTTTTCAGGACAAATCTAAAACATAATCTTATACCAGCTACTCTGAAGAAAATTGACTTTATCCCAGCCAAAACCAGCACAGTAAGGCTACACCTATTTGCCAAAGAACCAGCTGCAGAAGTGTTGTGAGAAGGTGGAGTCAGAGAGAAGATTAATAGAAAACTCTTCTCTTTGTATTGCTATGATGCCAAGGAGAATGTTTCCTACCCCACTGCCTTTACTCTCCTTTTAAGAAGTTCTTGGTGCTTAAATAATACTTCTGTGACCTGTAGTAGTGTGTGAAGGCACCTTGAATTTCTCTTCTTTGGAGGCTTCATGCATTTAACTGGAAGGGTGTCCAGGGCAGCTTCCAGGTAGAGGGGGTGGATGCTCTTTGAAGGAATTCCTTAGGACTGAGTGTCCTTGGGTCTGCTCTGACTCTGCAAATCCTCCAGGCCTGAAATAGAAATATGGAGTCACAGCTCAGAGGAAAAGCAGTCAAATTCTGTATAGGCTGCCAAAAAAAATCATCAGCCTGGGTTGTTCCAATGAGCAGCTGGTGTAGGAGCCCAAGCAGGCAGTAGTGTTGCAAAAGTCTCAGGAAAAGTCATTTGCTTGTGATTCTTCTGGTGGGTAATTCTTCTTTGAAATTGAACTCATTTCCTGAAGAAACTGCCTTCCTTGGGGCCTGGCAAGAAGGATGAGGTGACCAGCTAAAGCCTTCACCTGGACAGCACAGCACAGATGATCACAGACATGCTGGAACAGGGTGCCATGGTCCCTGCCTGAAAGGTTTAATCAGGCCACCAGTGATGGCAGACCAGAGCCTCAGCAGGCTCATGCCAGAAGCCAGGCTAAGGGATGTCATCTAGAGGCTGTCCACAGTGCCCAGGCATGGTCTTGGCATGGGCATCCCTGGAGCAGGAAGTTCTTGTGAAAGGTTTGTCATGGTGGAGGTGAGCTACAGGGTCATTCCTAATGAAGGCCACTCCTTGGCCTATGGTGAGAGCAGTGAGCGTTGCATGTGCATTGGAAACGGGCTTTATGTTCACTTTACATAATGAAATGTGATCTTTTTGGTTTCCAGTTTCTAGATACTTGCCTTGTCTGTACCTTTCTCTAATGCATCTTCCTCCAGATAAGCTCTGATGGTTTCTGGGCATTTGATGGGGCTGTGTAGCCCCAGGAAAGCCCCTTCTGGCCAATTTTTCCAGCAGGTTGCAGTGGATGAGATAGGGCTGCCAGCCCACCAGGGACCCTTCCACCACTGCCTGCTCAGTGCCACACAGATCAACCCAAGCTCCTACACATTGCAGCCAGGCTGGGAAAGCTTGTCCTTCACTCTGCTGCCCCCAGAAAAATGTGATGGAGGGCATTTGGCCAAGACCTCTTCACCCCAATAACCCTTCTGCTGTTTTGTCTGGACTAACAGGTGGCTTTGCTGAATATAATGCTCAGGGTAAAACTCAATTTCACCAACCCTGCTGGGTATGGGAGTGACCTGGGCCACGAGCAGAAGCAGCCCCTTGTGCTCTCCCCTCTTCCCATGGGGGAGCTCAGCTGCCTCCCTCCTGTGCTGCCTCCCCTGCCATAACCCAGCCCAACTCCTGCATCCAGTGTTTTGTGGAAGAAACTGTCTCCTTTGATCTGCTGATCTTTGATCGTCTAATATAACTAAAGATCCTGAATTAATGCTGCTGTCATCTCACAGGGAGCCCAAGTTCCAGATATTCTGTTTGGTGTGCTGTTGAGATCTCTGATAGCAGCATTTTTGTGACTGGTTAAATAGAAACTGTATGTGGAGAGCAGGGTTGATGGGAAGGTGACTGTAGTCCCTGTTGCAAGGATTTGGCTAATTACAGAGGAGCAGCTCCTCTGCTGATGTGAATTGTCACAGCCCTGCTGGAAAGCACAAGCCATGAAAATTCACATCAGCTGAAGACACTTCCCATCAGCCAAGAATTTGCTGCAGCTTTGTCTCTCTAATATAAATATTTATGTGGACAGATCTTGCTCCATCTTGCAATTTGACAATCTATTAAATACCTACAGCTTCAGGCTCCCTCCTCAGCCCCTGCCTCATTATAGCTCTTATAGATAGTATTATAAACAGAGCTATTGCCTGACTCTAGGATTTTTAAATTTGAATCTTGATTCCACAACAGGCAGATCATATTACTACTGGCAACAGTTAACATGCTTCTGATTTGCCTTTGTTATCCTTGTGGATATAAGATGCACAGATTCATTCTGAAGCATTAAGAGGTCCACAAAAGAATGTACTTTGCAAGCTGAAATCTTCCCTATGTCTTGCTTGTTGTCTTTAACAGAACACACAAATTAACCTCTTACGTTTTTAGGGCACTGTTTGCTTAAAGCCTAGAGATCATGGTGGACATATAAAGAAAGAACAGAAAGAAATGGAACTCTTTTTCCAGACATTTTCTGAAGAAGTGCTTGTGAGCATGGATGGGAGAGTAGAGACATGGCATCACAGACCAAGCTGGAGGAGTAGTTCTGCTTAACACCAGGCTGAGGCACACAAATATTCGGGTTTAAATTTTTTGGGGCCTCCAGATGCACCCCCAGGCAAGGCTGGGGCTGGTCCAGGCTGTCAGAAGGAGCTTCTCAGTGCCCATGTCACAGGAAAGGTGCAGACATGGCTCCAGCCTGGGCTGGCTCTATCTAGTACTCACACAACACATCTAGCATGTACCAAAGGCATCGTGTCTCATTAAATGCAGAAGTGCTGAACACCAACCTCTTTTACCTAAGGCAAACATGGTAAATTGAATTTCCTCATGTCCCAAAAGAGGATTTGAAAGCATATCTTCCAGGAGCCATGTGCTGGCAGCTTGTGGAAGTATCCTTGTGCTGAAGCTGTCTGATAGCATAAAAATGGGTATCAGACATCCCAGGGATGTCAGAGAAACAAGGGCACAAGTATCTGGCACTGGTCTGGTGGTCATTGTGCTCCTCAGCAGGGGAATCCCAATTTCTTTTCCGTATTGCCCATGCTGTCCCTCTGTGGTAGCCTACCAAGTCTTGGGATAAAGGAGTAAGAATGGGGAGAAAATCTGAACCCCCTGCTCCCTCCTGGGCAGGCATTTGGACTGGGTCTGGGCAGGATAGAGTCAGCTTTCCCCAGAGCAGCCTGTATGTGCTGTGTTTTGATCTGCAGCTAAGCCCGTGTTGACAGCACACCAGGGCTTCAACTATTGCTGAAAATGCTTGCACAGCATCAAGGCTTTCTCATTTCTGCACTCTGCTTTCCCCCAGTGGGCAAGGAGCTGGGAGGGAACACTGCTGGGACAGCTGGTCAAAGGGATATTCCATGCTGTGTAACATCATACCAACAACAAAACGGGGGGGAGGAAGAAGGGGATATTTCGGGTTTCTAAAGGTGCTGTTGCTCAGTGAGTGGCTTGACATTGGCCTGTTTGTGGGAGATGGTGAATGATTTACTTTTCATTACCCATGGATGTTTTTATCTTGTTCCTTCACTTATTAAATTGCCTTGACTTCAATCCACAAGTTTTCTTGCTTTTGTTTTTCATATTGGAAAGGAACACATTTTTACGCTGGGGATCCATGGAACAATGAGAAATATTTTCAAGTGCAGGAAAGGACACTTCCAAAGAACAGAAGAATTAAGAGAAAGCAAACCAAGGTCTATGGAAGTATGATGTGTTACATTCAAAGGACCATCTAAATTTCCTGCAAAAAGAAATGGCAACGCATGCATTAAATATAAGTCAGCTCAAAGTAGGAGAGAAAAACAGTGCACAATAGTTCAATTTACTGAAAAAAAGCATGAAGACTCAATTTTTATTCTCTATTTCAATGTAATCATAGAAAGAGAAAATTTATTTTCCCATGAGAAAAAAATCCCAAACACATTAATGATTCCTTCTTTTCAAAAGGAAGAAGCAGAATGCAATGTGACAGGCATAAATGTGTGTAATTCTAAGAATTCTAACTTGAAAGATTTCAAAGCAGTGACAACTCAAAACTCACAGTAATAATAAAATCACATTCCTAAGATGCTGAGAATAATTGGATTCATATTTTAATTTCAATTAAATTATGACACCAGAGAAACCACTCAGTCAAGAATATCAGTACTTGCCAAGGACAACAACTTGTTTGTCTCATGTGAACATTATAATTCTACCTTAATGGTGGCAGAGAGGAAGGGGATGGTCTGGTGCAAAAGGTGCTAGTATGAAATCTAGGTTCAATTCTTCATAGCTGTCCTCTGTGCAGAGTCCTCCTTAGTCCAGACAAGTACTTAAGTTTCAGAACCCAAAAAGCTTTTTCTTACCTAACTCCCACCAGATTTGCAGTAAGGCACAGGCAGGAGTTGGGTGCTCCTCACCCGGGCACTGAGCAGCTGCCTGTCCTCACTCCTTGATGTTTCCACCTTGGCTGAGCTGCTAGGAATGCCAATGCCATGAAAACCAAGTGTACTCTGGACAGCTGGGAGTCAATCTGAGAGGCTCCTGCTGCTGACAGATGCCCAGCAGCTACAAGAGCCAAACCATCAGCCCTTGGTTACACAGCAACCCTGGTATCCCAAGTCACTGGTTGCCTCTAGGGGGTTCCAGCAGTGATGGCTCTGGAAGGGAAGAACTGGAGCCACAACTCATGAGATGACAGGTGACAAACAGCTGAGGCTCCTCAGCACAATCACAGCCAGAAAATTGGGTGTCATAATTTTTTTTAGTAATTCAGATAAAATCAGGCAGGACAGGAGCAGATGTCAGGAAATCAGCTGATCCAGCCTCCTGCCCAGTTGCCCTTATAGCACTTCTAATGAAAAGCCACAGAACATTTTCTTAAATAATTTCCACAGATGAAGGTGCTTTTGTAGAAAGCTCATTGTGGGCAAGGTGTTTAAAGTGTTGCAGAGAGCAAGGGATCAGGAGTGTGGCTAACTCATGCCCAAGGTGAAGGAGAGATCAACATTTCAGCCCCCAGGGATGTCCCAGTCACTGACCCACAGCGACACGTGATGTGTTGGAAGTTCAGCAGTGCAGAGGCAAGCTATGGAGGCATAACACATAGTCAGGGAACATATCACACAAGGACATTCTAGAAAAACAAAAAAAAAAGTAGGACTAGGTCCTAGTTGCAGTCTTGCCAGTTATCTCCTGTAATCTTGAGCAGCTCACCCCTTTGCTTCAGTTTCCACATCTGCAAACCGAGGCAAATAGCATCTGCCTACTTCAACGGGGACATTTGCCATCATACTGCAAAGAGCTAAGAGTAATTTTGTGTCATTAATGTTGTCTAATTCTGTGTTATCCTCAATAACTATGGATGTGGCAAGATAAGCTCACTGCCAAATTTTTTTTTTTATATTCTGAATGGCCCTATGTAATGGGACCGAGTGAAACAGCAGCATCTGCTTAACTCACCCTCAACCTTCAGAGGGTTTAAGCTGAGCTTTCCTTGTGCAGCATGAAATTGTGTTGCAGTATTGACCACCAATCCCTCAGGGGGCAAATACAGTCCCTGCCTTGTCTTGTTAATGAAAGTTGGAGCATGGAAACAGCTTCACATGGCTTCACCTCCTTCTCTTCTTCAGTTACCAATAAAAATACCTGCCTGACTTTACTGGTAAAACATTTTCTACCACTGCTGGCAGCCACAAAAGGCTTTTCTCCTTGAATTATATTTGTAATGTATTATTCAAGTAGCTAAGCAATGGAGAAAGCACTAGAAACCTGCAAGAAACCAAATGGAGACCCACACAGAATACACTTGACTTTGCATTTTTTTCTTCAAAATTATAAAAGAACTGGCCTAGCCCGTTGGGCTGGCCAAATTTTGAATCTTTGTGATATTAAATGACACAGCCATGACACAACTGGGTTTGCATAATGGCTTTTTACAAATTTGGAAAACAAATGATTTTTCCAATGTTACCCATGGCTATTTTTATCTCATGGCTAAACTCTAACTCCATTGGAAGGCTGTTCCACCAAAATATTGGGTGTTTCACAGGCAAACACACATCTGGGAGGCTGTGGACTATTTTATATTTATGGGCTCAGATATTTTCCCCAACGGATGTGGGATCCCCCTGTGACAAATTTAAGCCTTCTGATAATAGGCTTCACATTTTTTGGCTACTTACCTTGTACCAGTGGGATTTAATGGGCTGCAGGTTGAAAGCTGCTGATTTAAATATCAATCAAATTAATTCTGCAGAAGGATTTGTCATATTGTGAGAGAAAGAGCTCAGCCCCTGCAGATGCAGGGAGGAGGGGAGTGGAGGATTAGCTTGTGTGGTTATGGTGTGGTTATGGGAGGCTTGTTAGCAGGATTTCTTGTTTCAGAGATCTTCTGGGATGCAAGGATGAAGGATCACAAGACCCCAAGAGTATCAAGTGAGGACTGCACCAGGTAGCCCCAGCCCCACAACAACCACCCTGCATTTAACCTTCCTCTGTCCAGGGATTACACCTGAGCTCTGTGGCCACAGGTAGAATTCCCATGCCCCCTATAGACCAGCATCATTCTGGCCATGACTGGACACCTCTGCACCTCTCTTGTGGTGTGTCCTCCTCAGTTGTCCTCTCCCTGCCTCTTGTCCTGGGCACTTTTCCCTGGTCAGAGTGCGAGGGGACAGCCCCAATCTGCATCTAGCCCCAGCTTAACTGTGGCTCCACAAACAAGCCTGCAGTTAGAACATCATCTGGGATGAAAAATGTGATGTACTGAACACCACTCCCCCATACCACCCCCCTGACTTTGTAGACTCTTGGTCTGGGCTGTAACTTTGGGGCAAGTACAGGTTAGATGCCTAGCCAGGGGCATGTCCTGTATGTGAGGATGGTTTCCAGAAATGAGTTAAATCGAATGGCATCCTTGTCCCAAAAAATGGGACCACTGTCCCGCTCTCTAGCTGGATTTATGATGTGTAGGAATGTGTCCCCTGTTTACAGAGTTACCAAATTATCCTTTATCTCCTTAAAAAGGAAAAAAGCCGAGAAGTTTCTTTCCTCAGTTGGGTAAAAAGACACTTCATAGGACCTGGGGGACTTCACCTCAAACTTAAGGATAGCTAATTGGACAGAAGCCAAAAGTCCTGCCTAAGCAATTCACTAGAAAAAGAGAGAACAAAGGAACTAATTGCTTTTGTGGGGTGTTTTAGCAGGAGCAAGAACCTCTTGCATCTGGCTCGGGTTTTTTCTGTAAAGAGCTTTGTTATTTTGCCTTTTATTAAAACTTTTCTGTTTCCAGCACTACCATAGAAGCCATTCTGCTGATTTTATGCCTTCTGAGGTAGCTGAGCTATCTTGGGTGTGATATATTTCTCTGAGAGCTCATAAGACCTGACTCGAGGAGATCATTATATCAAAGATGGGGCTGCCAAGCAGGAGGTGCAACATGAATGTCCAGTGATAGCTCGTGGGCTTTGACACCAGGGTGCAGCATGGAAGCAACTTCAGGAGAGACCCTCCCTGGGCTGCAGGTCAAAAAAAACATATTACAGGTTAACAGCTTGAGGGGAGGCGATAGGATTTGTCTGTTCTTCTCTCTGTGTCCCTGTTTCTGCAGCTTTTTCTTATATGGTATAGTTCTCAGAGTCCTACATTTCGTGTCACAAAAGTTTGGGACTGCACAAAGTTATCAGTCTGCAAGTGGGATTTGTAAAAAAAATTCCTAAAAAATTTTGCCCATGGACCCATGTCCTACAGACCATAAGGCAGCTTAGGAAGCACCAGCCTACAATATTTGGTTGTTGCACAAATTCCAGGAAAGCATTCCATGAACTAGATACCTTTGGGATTAGCCTATTACAAGTCCTTTCATTGAGGCATGTGATATAAAGCCTGATTTTAGGGTCAGAAGCTTTTGGTCTAAGCTGTACATGCAGTGTTGTGCAAGAGGATGTACAACGGAAAGACACAAACTGTATTGTCAGACACTGACAAGTCTTTTGCTGTCCCTTTAATCTGGAAGGTTTTACTTCTGGTTTCGGAATTGCTTCTCAGATCATCTCACAGACTTTACTAATTTACTGTGAGCTTTGGTCCTGTAAATATTAACTGCTATCAATTTGGTCTAAGTGCCTGATGCTGCTTAAGGGTCTGAGTACTTTGAATCTTTACCTAAATAATGCAGTGTGACTTTTGCTTGGGAGGAGCCACTGAGAACCTTTCAGCTCCTGCATGATATGAATCACAAGTGAAACCAGAAAATGTGTGGCTGGAGATAGTTGTATAACAGCAGAGGTGCATTACACAAGTGCCCAATCCTCTGCTGAAGTCAAGCTGGGGACTGGTAAATCAGGAGACACCACTAGCAATGACAGGATGGGCAGCAGGTCGTTGTCAGACCTTGCTTACTCATTGACTAAAAGAGCTGCCAAACTGGTGCTTTGCTCTTCTCAGGCCCTGATTCAATTGTGGTACAAAGACAAGGACAGGGTTCCAGGTTGTTTTGTTCCACCGTTTGCTGAGGGCAGTGGCTGGCTGTGGGGGCACTCAGGGCAGCACTCAGCCATGGCTCCTCAGGGGAGTGCCACATCCAACATAATCCTTCACTGCTGCCCAACTCTTCCTGGAGGCACTGTCAGGTCAGGCTTGTCTAACCCCCAGGAGAGGCTGCTCCTCCTCAGGCACCCCAAGGCAGTGCTCCTTGCTGCTGGTTGTGTCAGGCTCTGGGATCCCATCCGGGGGACAGCCTGTGCACCCTCACCACCTCACTGCACACCAGGGCTGGGCTGTGGCACTGAGCCCTGCTGCAGGGCACAGGGATGGGTCAGCCCATGCCAGATGTGCTCTGGGCAAATGTCAGGGCTGGAGGCAGAAGCTCTGGGCACAGTAGTGGGAGCACTTGAGAAGCTCCCTGCTCTCACACCAGAGCCTCACTCAGGCTGCAAGCATCACAGTCAAAGGTTTCACGTGGCAGCTATGAGGGACAGTTCAAACCACTATTTTCTTTTAGGTCATGTCAGCACAGGTTTCTGTGACTCCTGAGCACTTCCTTCAATGCTGTGCCACGTGCCTAGGGCAGGAGCACACCCAGCTGCACCTGCAATATACATGGATACAGCTCCTTGCTGCTGGGGCTGGGCACATCTTCTACTGTCTTTCCCTTGGGATGAAGTGCTTGCTTGGAGGCTTTCATTCGTCCCTTGTCACCTCCCGCTGCTGTATGATGCTCAGAGTTTCTATTTTAAGCAGAAGCAGTCCAAATGAATATGTCACAGTTAAGGTGACTCACGCCTCAAGAACACATTCCTCCAGATTTATAATCTGATTTTTGAAGCCTGAGCAGCCCCATTGCACACTCTAGGCATGCCTGAGTAACTTGTAATAACCCTCTGTGGAGGTTAAGGCAACTTTGTTCAAAGGTATTTCTTTCAGAGCGAGAAAAGTAAAATTGCCCTGGCCAAACAGCAATGAGAGCACTGATCAAGGAGGAACAATGTTGCTTTCTGCAAGTAGAGACATTGCAGAGCACTGAGCTAGGGCATCTGTGTTTTGCAAGTGCCAGCCTATCAAACACAGCGCCCCAAGGTGCTCCTAGCAGCCCCTGCTTCCCACCAGCCACCACCCTCTACCCCCACTATGGGTTTGGGTCCCCATGAACTTCTCAATGTCTCCTTCCACATTGCCCTCTTCAGCTTGCACTGAAAGGACAAGAAAAACTCTGCAGCATCCACCAGGTGGTCTGGGAGGTCACTGCCTTAACCCTGCCATGTCTACGATGGGCTGTTGTCAGTGCTGAAATATTGGTCATGAGCAGGATGGCTCAGCCTCTGCACACCCTGTGCCTGATTGCACCCAGAGCATCCCAAGTGCTGAGGAGCAGGGGGCCTGCTCTTCTGGTTTGGTAGCCTCTTCCACTTCCTTGGCAGAGACCTGAGCAATGACAGGGTTGCGTGGCGTGACAGGGGATCTGGACCCTATTCTCCTACAATAGCTGCAGAATAATAAAAATGCCAGCATGAATCAGCTGGTGCACAAAGACACTCAGGTCATTTGTGTCAATGAAGTGTAACTTTACATTGTTTAAAGAACATCTGCCTAGTGACAACATGCAGGATTTTGACATCACTGAATTGATGTTCAGTTTTTGCCTGCTAAAGGGCTTTTAGCAATGTTTGCTGAAAGTTGTGCTGAGAACACAGTGATCTCACGACAAGGGGCAGCGGATTAGCCCATGTGCCTGAGTCATAATTCTCACCACTGGGAGCCTGGTGTGTGCCTGGATAACTGGCACATAATGTCAGGGCATGGAGCAGGTCTGCAGCCCATGGAGCTGCTGCAGGTGCCCCTCAGTAGCCCCCCATGTGCAGCACTGCCAGCCAGGACAGCTTCTGTAAGAGACCAGGGTGCAGGGAAGAATCCTTGCAGAGATTGTGACTGGGGAAGCACTGAGCTCAGAAGACTTTGTGACCCATGGAGCACTTAGCCTGTGTGTGCACTGAGGTTCCCTGCAGCCTCAGGGCAAATTTCATCACCAGGTGTAATGCAGGGGTCTGTGGGCATCTCCCATTTGGCACAAGCAATTACATCACCAGCATGACCTTGCCTTTGTCCAAAGGTGCACCACAAAATTGTGATGTGAACATCCCCACTGTTTGACACAGAAGAAATGAGGAGCAGAGTTGCTATCTTGTAAGAAAATCCTGTAAGAGTTCAAATCACCCACCTGGTGTAATCCTCTGTGTGGAGGGGTCTGCACAATGTGCCGCATGTGGGTGCATAGCTCAAGGCTCTTGCTGTCTGAAGGGATGTAAGATTTTTATTGTGCTTTCTCCATGTTAGGATTTAACCCCAGATGACAACTAAGGTACCATGCAGCTGGTTGCTCCACTTCCCCCTTCATCCCCCCTTCACTCTGGTGGAATGGCAGGAGAATCAGAAAAAAAGGTAAAACTAGTGACATAAAAACAGTTTAATAATTAAAATAAAACATAATAATAATAATAATAATAATAATAATAATGGTAATAAAAAGAGAACAAAGAGAAGAAAAGAGAGGAATAAAACCCTGGAAAAAGAAGTGATGCCCAATATAATTGTTCACCATGCCAAGAAGCCATCAGCGGCTCCTGACCAGCTCACACCAGTTTGTTAACTGGACATGATGTCTATGATATGGAATATTCCTTTGGCCAGTTCAGGTCCCCTGTCCTGGCCACACCCCCTCCCAGCCTCTTGTGCACCTGCTCATTGGCAGACTATGAGATGCTAAAAAAGTCCATGCCTTAGGGTTGACACTACTGAGCACCATAAAACATCAGTGTTATCAACATCCATCTCATGCTAAATCTGAAACACAACACTGTACCATACACGAGGAGGAAAACTCTATTGCAGTTGAAACCAAGACACTCTAATAAACAGGATTTTAAACTATACTTTACAGAGTTTGACTGCCCTTCTTATGGGGTCTGCCACGGACCAGCCCCTCCTGATGCAGGACATCAGGCACTGGGTGTCAGGTTGGTAGGAAATATCTGCTTCCACAAATGGGGTTTCCTGGAGTGGCAGGGGAGCAGACAGGCTTTTCCATGGAAATTTAACCTAGCAACAGTCATTTTCCCAAGCTGGTGTAGCACTTCTGGTAGTAACAGTAGTGTCTGGCATATGCTTGAGCACCATGTTCTGCAGAAACGGGCAATGAAAGCGCCTTTTCTGATTTTCAGCATGGATGAATGTTCCAAGTTTTTAAAAAGGGAAAGATGTTATGAGAGGTGATCAATAAAGAAACTCCAGCATTTGGCAAACCACTTCTTCCATAAAGCTTCCAGTGTCCATGTTCTCTACCTGAATGCTGGCCAGGTTATTGCTGGATCAATCCCTGTGATGTTGAATCATTTCCATGCAGAGGTGTTTTATTACTCCACTGCCTACAAAACTCAAAATATGATAAAGCTCATAAATAATTGATGAGATCTTTAGCTGTCATTGGTGATCACTCTCTGGAAGCCAAGAAAGCACTCAGCAGAGTGCCCTTGATTTGCAGCACATAAAAGCTTTGGCTTCAAGGATCTTAAACCGAAATCAGAGCAGCAACTGTAATAATTACGCTCTATGGTTGCTACCTTTGCTATCAACTTCAACTGCTAGAATGCAAGAAATAAAAATAAAATAATAATAATAATAATAATAGTAAACCAAAATGGCCCCTTGAGAATTTTTTCAGGAAATCTAGTCATTGCATGAGATGGTGTAAATGAATTCAAAAAGACACTTCTCTCTATGAGTTAAGGAGTTTTGTTCCTGACCCTCTAACTAGGACATACTACTCATTGTGCTGTTCATGTTTACAATAGGTTGTCACCACAACATGTCAGGAGGAAAAAAAGGCTCTCTAAAAGAATAACATTCTTAAGTGCAAAAATGTTTTTACTTCTGTCACTTCTTGCATGTGCAGTTACAGAACAATTACTCAGAAGACTCTCCCTCATTCACCTCATGTATGGATACAGTGTCAGGACTTAAAGACTTTTTCCATTTTCTGTCCCTCTGTGCAGTCAGGGAATCTACAAGTTTTTCTGGTATCTGTCCAGTCCTTCCATCTCATGATAAAGGAAACTGTAAATACAGGGCAGTGTGTGCACCACATTTTGGCAGAGGAACTCAGGACCAGTCAGAGGATCTGGAACTGACATTCCTCCTTTTCCTCCTTACTGCTGCCCTTTCTGGCACATTGCTACTTGAATCTCCTAAATTTTACAGTAAAATTTTGCATCACATGTTCTAATAGATGTGTGGGAACTGAAAAAGGGCAAAACCTCTTAAGGCTGTCCACAGTCTTCATGCCAGAAGACGTGTAAGACATGTAAGACATGCTTCTATCCAGGTTTCAAACATACATGTGTTGGTGCAGCTTTTATTAAAATAATGTTGTTGAGTAATTTCTTAGTGCAAATTTACACAGCAGGTAAGTTAACTGATTCTATATTAGTCAATAGTCATAGCTAAAAAGAGCTGAAAATTTTATAAAAGAATGGTGTGCACGGGTAAACACAGTTGTGTTGAAACCCAAATACCCCAGGAAACAGGATTATTTCAATGACATTTAATAGGAAAAGAATGTAAACACCCATTTGGATAAGGCTAAAAAAATTTGTGTGGGCACTGTCAGAACAATATATTTCTATTTCATATTCTAATAAAGATATTTCAATATTAAAAGTGCTCACATTCCAAACATTTTAGCATTCAACATGCAAGATTTGAACTCATCAAGATATTTTTTAATTGTGGTCTCATTTTGCTTCTTTAAATGAGGGTCCTTCCTACCCATAAGACCTGAAGATTCTTGCTCCCGTGTGCTGCGAGTGAGCTGCCTCTGGTTTGTACCACATAGCCCAACACAGTGCCTGGAAAACTAAGCTGACCCTTTAGTGAGGAACATTCACTAAAAGCCTTGAGCTGGAAACTAAACACATGATCATGAGCTGCTTTTTAAAGACCTAGTACTGCCTGAGGATCTTCATTCTTTTCCTACAGTCCTAGGCAACATTTCTACTGCAATATCAAAGTGTAAACCCTGGATCAGCCTCTACTTTGCAAAGTTTTACCAGGTAGCTGTTTTGGCTGAGAGTGTAGGAGTGTAGTTATCTCAGTCAACATTTTAGAAAATTTTTAAGAAAAAAATATTGTTGTTTTAGTTGTAGAAAAAATAAAATCCCTGCTGACAGAGTGCTGCAGGTGTGTCCTTATTGCTGACTTGGCCTGAGGCCAAACACCAAGGCCCCTCCCTATCTGTGCCTTACATCACTGAGGTTGGATCAGGACACCAGCTTCTGATGAGGAAATAAACACTTTCCCAAAGTGGGGCCAGAATGATCTTTTTCCAAGGAGTCTGAGTGGAACAGTGGTGAGCTCAGCTAAAATTCTTGGAAAAACTGGTGTTGCAATAGCAGCATAAAACCCCTCTGCTCATATCTGCTGGGGTCTTGGAAACCCAGCTCATGTAGATCTGATCCTGTAGAGCAGATCAAGACCCTGCAGAGCAGGTCAGATGGGATATGGCCACAGCCCATATGGGGGGTTCTGCTCAGTCCTTTGTAGTATCCTTCTCTATGATCATCTGTCCTTATTGGACCTCTCCTCCAGCCCACTTTGTGTTTCTCCAACTTCACCTAATAGCAACCAGACAGTGGCCTCTTTTGCTGTTTAAACTCAGCTGAAATGTGACACTACTGAGAGCTGATTAAGCTCACCATTAGATGAAAAATGTCAAAAATTTGAAGACACCAGTCCAGGCAACCAGCCTAAGGCCACAATGCTACAGAGCTGTGGACATACAACCTCTTCTCCAAGCAAGAGAGACCATCTCCTGTTCTGGGAGAGCAGCCAGGCTGCAGGAAAGCAAGGGTTGAGCTTCTGCTAAATAAACTTAAACCAGGTGGAACTGTTTTCCACAGGGAGCCCCCTTGGCATGCCTTATCCCATCCTGTTGTGTATGGGCAAGAGGGTGCAGAGCTCCTGCCTGAAACCAGGCATGAGCAGGGACTGTCTGTCTCTGGCCAGTGAACACCTCTCTGGTTACACTGAGGCTGTTACAGAGAGGCAAATGACCTCCATGACCTTTCTGCTGAACAGCAAAGGCCCCAGGAATCTGGGTTCATTCTAAAGTAAATGGTGAATGTTTCTGATTTCTCAGATGTCTGTGAGAGTGAAACCATCTCCATTTGGGTGTTCCTCATAGGGATTTCTTTTCCAAGATCTGTTCCTGCTACAAGAGGGTCTCTGTGCCTGTTTGGCTACAGCATGCAGCATCAGCATGTCAAAAATCAAATGCAGTTAAGACTAAATCCTTCCTTTAATTTACATGAACTTAAATGCTAAGGCCATGCTTATAATCTGACAGGGTCAGACCAGTAGCTGGGTTCTGGGGAAGCACTTGTTGGAAGAGTGAAAAAAGCTAAAAAAAAAAGGCCAAAAAAGCCAAAAAGCCAGAGTGCCAAAGCACTCTGCAGAAGGGAGGGAGAGGGCAACATGCCTGAACTAAGCAGAGGGCAGGAGACAACAATTATTAGAAACAGGCAATTTGGGCTCCTTTAACACCATCTCTCTTTGCAGTAAATCCAATGTTACCTCAACCTTTTAATGCATCTTATTGCTAATCAAATAGCACATATAGGTCCATCACTACTCCCATACAACAGAGCTATTTACTTTGAACCAGCAGAAACATATAGAGCCCCAATGCCCAATGTTACAGCCTGAATCCTTAGACAAAAGAAAAAAATCAGTCAGAAATTACTAAATAACTTTTTTGTTTGGGGTTTGGTTCTCTTTTTTAAAGTTGCTGGATTGCCTTCATCCTTTCCCTCAGTTCTACAGATTCTTCTGAACTGCAGAGCCAAAAGCCAGCCACACAGGCCCACATAGCACAGGAACAAGAGAGCCACCAAGAGGGTTGTTTTGACAGCAAATGCTGAAATTACAAAAGCAAACACATCAGTTTGCTTTGAAAAGCCCTTAGTGGTGTTTATGCTGAAAAATCAAATGTAGTCAAAACAGCAATTCTTTCTTAAAACTTCTAAATTCTTCCTTCAGTTATAAATCCACTCAAGACTTGAAGCAGCAGAAGCATGGATGTCTTGATAGTCCTTGGTAGCTGTGTAGGCTGCACATGGAGACCATCCAGCCAATACTACCCAAATATTGGATGGGGCAGAAAAATAAAGGGAGGAGACCATTTCCAGAGCTAATGGTGAGTCCCTGTAATTCATAATCAAATTAGGGATTGGCTTGTCTTTGCAAGTGATGAAGTGGGAATGTGTCTCTGCCCTCACGTTTCACACGTCCAGCCTACAGCTTTCATGGGTGATTGGTGGTGGTTGTACAAAGGATGCCCAGTGCAGAACTAAGGTGTCTCTTTGCCTTCCAAAACACTTCTCCACCTCTCTCTACCTAGGGACTAGGACTCATTACTAGGTAGAACCTGTATCTTCCCAAGTATAGCCAGGGCTATTTATGCTTCCACACTTTTTTTAGAAGTACCCTTTATTTTTCATGTATTTTAGCATACCATTCAAATTGAAATATTCCTGCAAGCTGCATAGCTGGTAGAAAATATCATTCTGTGCAATGATCAAGCAATCCAGAGGGCCAGGATTCAGAGGGTTATTTCCAAGCTGGTGTATGCCAACAATACACTGGGAGAATTTAAGAGACCTCGGTGGCATTACTTGCAAAAATCACTGGAGGAACGTATCAAAAGCACATTGCAGAAGACTCTTTTACCTATTGAAAAAAAGGTGTGTTTGTGACCCATCACGACAAATAAGTAGCCTTGATTAGTCATCTGGGTTTGCCTGGGATCTTTGTTGGAGTTTGTTCAACTTGAACATTAAAAACAAACACACACCACAAGAAAAAACCACAAGAAAATTACCAAATGGTTCACTACCAGGCAGAGACGACAGAGATGGATAACAGCTCCAATACTGCAATAGTATAGAGTGATGGTGGCTCTTCTGTGACCTTTAAAAAAAATATCTGGCCATAGTTAAAGGTCCAGTCGGTGAACATCAGTGTAAAATAACACTTTGTTTAAATCTGAAAAGACAGCAGGAGGTAACTGGTAACTGTTATGAAGGCTCAGACATGGCCTGCCAGGGGGTGGGTGACTGCATCCCTCCTGGTACCTGTGGAGAACCGTGAGCTGGTCCTGCCTGCTAAAATATTGCCCCACAATCCCCAAATCTTTCCTTTCCTTTTTAAGAAAAGGAAAAAAAAAAACCTAACAAAACCAAAAGAACACCAAAGAAAACATTAAAAATCCCCCCAACAAACAAACAAATAGAAAGAAACCACAACTAAACAAAATCCCAACCAAATAATCAGAACAAACAGGATCCCACAACACAGCAGCCACACAGCTGAGATATGTTAGAAGGCAGTCACTGAACAGGCCGGCTCTCGTGCCCCGGGGCCGGCGCTGGCCCCTCAGGCCGCAGGGGCCTGTTCTGCCTCCTGCTCTGGCGCTTCGCTTCTGCTGCGCCTCACATGCCACCTAGCGGCTTCCCGAGCGGAAAATTCCTTCTTAAACGTGATTTACAGACACGGTGCCTCTGCCATATGAGCTCCCTGTTGGGCAACACGGCCCCGGCACCTCTGCAAACCTGCCCGCGACAGCCCCGGCCAAGAGCCGCCCGTCACCAGCCCCTCACTGCACCCTCAGACTCCCCCGGGAATTTTCCACCTGCTTGGCCTGTGTTACAGCTCTCTCTTGTTTTCTGCCATGTTCGAAGCCTTCACGGAGCCCGCACCCATCTGGCTGCTCACCTTACCCCGCTGCCTCACGGCCTTCACAAAATATCTGGCGGAGAGGAGGTTGTACATTTTACTTTTAAGCATTCAGTGATGGCGGGCACTCACCACAAACTTCATGTTAGTTAAAATCCTAGTTTTCCAAGGGAAAAAAAAATCAGAAATATTTAAAGAGGTCTTCCTCTTTCCCTCTTCCTAACTTCATACAAGGGTAAGGGAGGATTTTATTGTTCAGCAGCTGCTTTTTGGGTGCCCTACAGCCATTTCCCTTCAGACAAAAGGTATTCTACCATAGCCTTTCAGTTAGGCCATTTCTCCAAGAAACAGGAAGTTTTGGTTAAGATCAATGTTTTGCCTCCAAAAGTAGTAATTTGATTAGTCTTGCTCCCTTCTCAACAAGGTGGCCTAACCCCTGTGTAAATTGAATGCCTGTGTTCCCCAGTTTCTGCAGCATGCTGCCAGCAGAGTGAGGCGCTGTCTGCAGAGCAGGTCAGGGGACACCCCTCAAGGACCAGACCCCAATCCCTCGGGACAAGCCCAGCTCCAGCCAGGATGCCTGTCAGAGGACACAGAGCATGCATTTGCTCTGTGAAAGGAAGAACTTTATCATCACTAAATCAGGACAATGGCTGTCCAAGTTACTCTGGGCAAAGAAAGGAACTGGACCTGACCAATGTTTTCTCCAGCACTTTAATTAGGCAGAGGTAGCATTAGAACAGAAGTCACTTCCCCTAAATATTCTTTTTTTGGTTTCCATTTCAAATACTTGAAAACAGAGTAATTCCTCTTGAAAGTACTTGAAAGTTTTCTCTACAAGAAATTATTTGATTTTTCTAGGAAAAAAAAACAAACAAAACACTTAAAGCAACTCTTTCAACATTTCTGATGTGCCATTTTTTTCTTTCAGACCACTGGAGAAATTGCTTTCTTTTGTGAAAGGCCAGTGCTAGGCTTTAACACAGCCAAAAATCATTGAGCTATGCTGACACCCCTAAAATAATTTCTCCTTTCATCAGTGTGGTCCTTAACTTATACATGGTTTAAACCCAGGTGCTGACCTTGGGTGCTCCATATCACCAGTCCCTGAGGGCTGAGAGGCATTGTCCTGCCCTTCAAGAAAGGGTTCCTCACCATGGCAAAGGCAATGCGGGTGAAATTATGCCACAAACTGCTGTCCTGTGGCTTGGAGAGCCAGCTTTGCTGTGCAAAAGTCACACAGCTGTCCTTTATCAATTAATGGCCATCCAGGTGATCGTGTCCATGCAGAGGAACCGTGTGGCTGGAGCCCCTGGGCAGGACAAGGACCATCAGAGCTCCAGAAGCATGAGGAGAGGGAGCAAAACTGACTTTCTGTCCTAGGTGCTCTAGGAAAATCAAGGAAATGGAATGAGGGTGCAGTCAGCAGCTAGAGGGCAGGCTCATTTTTCCTTTAAAACTTGGAAATCACTTCCTTGCAGCTGCAGTGACTGCCAGAGTATCCAACAGAAGTGGCTAAGAGGTAAGTCAGGCTAATTGAAGAAGTCTTTTGTGTATTAGCTAGGGGTAGTTGGGAGACCCAAACTAAAAAAAAAACAAAAGCACAGATGTACAAACTCGATAATTGTTTCAAAATGCTTAGCTTCAGCCCAACAGGCTGATTTCTGACACAGCAGGGGGAGAGAAATCATCTACAAGACGGGAATATTCCACAGGTGTGGCCATGTCTGATTGCAAACACCCCACAAAAAGGACACACTGGCCTTCTAGGCTTCCATAACAGAAAAAAAATAATTTAAAGTATTTACAAATAGCATTCATCAAAGCATTCCAGAGAAATAACTTCCTTTTTCTTTTTCCTATTCAGAAAAGGAATGTGAAGGAAGCTAAGAAGTCTCTGCAGAGTATGGTCTCAGGTAAGTTCTATACTTCCTGATACAGAACTTCCCATTACTTTCAGTGTGCATAAGTTTTGGGAGCTCAGCCCTTTGCAGGGAATGCAGCTGGAGCAGCACACACCCAGTGCTGCTGGTGTGATGCTGCCACTGCTGTGCACCCACTCAGATGGGCAATTTATGTCTTCAAAGGCAAATTCTCCTTCTCTTCGTGGCTTTGTAAAAGAGCCATTGGAAAATCACCTGTCACAGTATTACTGCTTGCATTGGAAACTTCCTTACTGAAGCATAAGGGGAGACTATTACACTCCCTGGTGTCACTGATGTCTCCCTGTCCATGCAATTAAGGACCAGGCCAAGCAACACTACAGGTGATGCCTGAATATTAACATAATTATGGGGGTTCTGCCAATGCAGTTCACACTGATGAGATGCCAAGCAGTTCCAGCCTGGTGTGGATGGGGGAGGTACTGCTGTGTTGGACAGGAGGAGGATTGGAAAGCTCCTGGTGTACACCAGCTACCTGCCAGTTTAGCAGGCAGAAGCTTAAAAAGCAAATATATCTGGAAGCATTGTTGTTTTCCCCCATCTTGCAACAGGGGTTGCACCTCCCAGTCAAAACCTCATGGGCACCCTTGATGGGCAGCAACATGGGAGAAGCCTACCAAAGAAACAAGGCTTGGTCTGGACCTGAGCGCTTTGGTCAGCTGAGCAGCAGCCAGAAATCAGGAAAGTCCAGAGGTGGAATTCACTGAAAAATACACCACCCTGTGTGTTTTGGTGCCATGGATGGCACACTGCAGAGGTCTGGAATGTGAGAGCATGGCTTTACATAAACACAGCCCTCAGCAGAGTCTGTTACTTAGAAAATGGTTTCTTTCTCTGTGCTTCCTCCTGCCTGTCTGCAACTGCTAAATCCTCATGGCTCTAACGTGGACATCTGGTGCATCATTTCAATAGAGAAGGCCTTGAAAGATATTTGGATTTGGACAATGAAGGTCCCATTAAAGGTCTGAAGAGCCAACATCCTTGGGAACAGAGAAAGCCATGAGAGGTGCTTTGGCTGTTCATCAGCCAAAGGCAGAGGCTTCTCTGAAAAAGCAGTATTGGAACACAGGAGGAGAAAGAGATGTTTACACACAGCTGTGTCAATGCAGCAGGGATTGGGCAGGCAGAGGTGGAGCTGTCAGGAGACAGCCTGGTAGGAGGGCCGCCCACTGCCCTCCTCTGCCTGCCTTTCTCTTCAGATTATGGTCGTGGCCATGTTTCAAGTGACACTATTAAAAAAACCCAACCCCCCATGGAAGCAGCCACAGCAGAACCTGATTCCTTGGCAGGGCTGCAGTCACTGCTGGAAAGCTGCTTCTGGTGTTGTCCTGTGGCTCACTCCTGCTGTGTTAGGATGACATTTTATTTTCCTAGTAGCTTTTACCTCTAGGTTGGTATGGCTCCAACTTGCTTTCCCCCCTGCCCCCCCCTCTTTTTTTTTTCTTTTCTTTTTTTTTTTCTTTTTTCTTTTTTTGGAGAGTAGAAAACACTTTCTACATGTGTAAGGTCACATCTGATGAAGAACAAGCAAGCATTACTACATAGCACACTTATTTTTCTTCTTTAACCAGGGTGTAAAACCAAGCCATGAAAAGAACATTTCATCCTTAACTGAGGAGGAAGAGGTGCAAAAGCAGAAGTAGGATTAGAGGGCAGAACTTCTGCCAGCCATGATAGCCAGCACAATGCCAGACCTCAGATTTAACACTGTCATTATAAATAGCCCTGGTGCAAGAGCGCCAGGCAGAAACAGAAAATTGAGCTAAACCAGTGCTTGGTAAACAAATTCTCCCTACTCCCAAAGTTATGACCCAAATTACAAAGAGTATTTTTCTTAAAGGGGAGGGAATGCAGGGGAGGGAAACCAGACAAAGATGTATGAGGGGGTACATTGGTGGGAACACCTGCCTCTGATCCCACCTGGACTATCCCAGTGCTAGCACCTCTGTTCATTTTGGCTCTGGGACCCACACAGAGTTGAGCTGCCTTGAGAGCTGAGCTGCCCCTTGCTCAAGAGAGGAAATGTTGCATCAGCTGCTTCCTTTTCACACATTTACCAAAGTCTCTCTTGCCCTGAGTATCTTGCTCCTTCATCTGCAACCTCTCTTACACAAAGAAGCCCTTGCACAGCCTTTTACATCAGGGACACTGAAACAAGGTTCATGGCTGAAATTTCTGCTATACTTTCTCCATTTAATGATACAACTCCATGCTACCAGAAGTACCTCTAACATAGCAGAACACCAGTACACCTTCCTGCTGGTTCCTCTCTTCTGCCTCACCAGATGTCCATGAAACGCCCTCCTTGGTGTGGGTCCCACCCCAGGACTGTCCCTCTCTGTGCAGTTGGTCATGGGGAACAAGGGCTGCTGTCCCTTGGGCACAGGGGGGAGGGTGGGGAGCAACACTGGCAGCAGCAGAAATTATCAACCCAAAGCGACTGCAAAACTACAGCAGAAAATTCTCTTGCTCTAAATGTACAAGTCCAGGAGCAGAAGCTGTGTGTGCTGAAATCTGCTGTTTAAAGGCTGGAGAGGTACAAGAGAGAAAGGAATGTGTGTTGTTAAAATGCTAAAGGAGCTCCCAAAGGGCCAGCTCCTACATGTAAGTTTATTCGTGCCTCTACAACCCAACCTGTCCTTCACCTCTGCCAGAAGCAGCACCAGAAGTACCCAGCTCTTGGGCCCTAGAAATTGCTGTCTGGGATCTGCTATTTAAAATTATCTCCTTTTCTCAACAAAGAGCAAATATGGAATAGCTATTTGCAGTATAAAATGCCGTGCAAAGACAAGGTCCTGGTTGCAACCTACTGTAGGGCACATCAGCAAGATGAGCAGCACCACCTCTCGCTACTCCTCACTTTCTTCAGCACAAGCTGAAGGAAATACCCTTCCTGTACTCTTTGCAACATCAGAAGGCCTGCATATAAAATAGCTCCTCTTGACATCAAAGCCATGCTTGGAACTGATCTTCACAATTCCCTCTTAAAAGCCAAGCTGCTTACAAATATTTATTAGGATTAACCAATTAACCAGGGCAGATTCAGACCACTATTAAAGGAGACACAAGTCTTCCTTGTGCCTCTCACTGCACGTCATCCCCAGCCTCTCAGCATCCCTCAAAAATACATATAAAAGGACAACAGTAAGACACTCATTTTTAGCAGACTTGTCATTGATTATAACAAAACAATCTTCTAGTCCAAAGCCCTTAGTGGGATTATACATGCAGATCCACAGAAGAGGTATGAGAAAGGTGACAGAGCAATTGCCTTTATAATTGTCTCCCAGAAGGCTGGGATGCTGGATAGTTTAGCAATTCACTGCACAGAATTCCTTATGATGAAGAAAAGGGACTGGTGTCTCCCACAGAGAGGCAGAGGAGGGCCCGGTGGCAGACGCTGGAGCAGACCCGTGCTCTCAGTAGCACACTTGTGACCCAGCTTGGCAGGACACCACATGAAAGGAGCCACATCTTTGTAGTCAGGCTCCTGATAACAAGAGGCTTCAGAGGCAAAGAGCAAGCTGAGTCCAGCTGAACCACAGACCGCTGAGGCTGTTTACGATTTGTTTAAACCACAGTTCCTTTTAATAAATCTCAGCTATGTCCTTGGTGGTGACAGATCTCCCGTGGTGGCAGCACACACACAGGTGCAGCACCCTTCAAAGCCAGTGCTGTGGAGACTGCTGGGGACATGGCCCGTCTTTGGCTGGGACAGCTGCTCTCACTGCTCACTTCCAGCCATCCTTCACAGCATACACGCATTTCCTCTGTGGCAGGGAGCACTGCTGGGAAGACAGATCAATCATACCCCTGTCTGGCAGGTTGTTAAAGCAGGAAGGTTTTCATTAAGTCAACAAGGGTGTTAATTTATAGCATGTTTGCTACTTCTCTCCAAATACTCTTCCAGATGAGAGCTCGCTCCCTCACGCTTGCTGCATGCTGAGGGCAAAGATTAACAAGCATTTTGTTTACCTGAGTGCTTGATGCAGTCCTTCACCCCTCACCCTGCACTGTGGGCTCCTGGCCTCTGCTTTGGGTTGAGCTGCTGCTCAGACTGCCGCAGAAGATTTGTCTGGTTGAAACAAAACATATACATGTGGGGGTTTCACATAAGAGTTGCTATTTATAGATATAATGTTGCAAGTGACTTCAAGCGTTACAAATGCAAAGCCGAATTTTGCAAAAACTCCTGTTTGGACAAAGTGTAAATTATTGCATACCAAGAGCTAATCATTAGTGGAGTCTGAATCTACCAACTAACTAAGTTGGTAGAACTAAGTAGTTCTGCAGAACTACTTCTCCACTCACAAATTTTGAATTTTGTCAGCTTTTTGATACTATAAGAATTTTCTCAGAGTTGAACAACTAAAGGTTTATTATCGGACATATAAGGACAAACTAGCCAATGCAATGAAAAATATATATATAAAGTATTAATACTTGTTTTTTTTGGAAACTGCAACTATTTATATCACATATTCCATGGGAAATTTCAATTAATTTCATCTGATGGGCAATATCATTAGTTTTTAACAAAGTATATTGTAGTACAAACTTAACACATTAAAAGTCATGCTACATTTTCGTATTTGCAGCAAGGACCGTGAAAATTATTCAATAAAAGCAGTAGTTTCATTGTAACTCCTTGGCCTGTACTAGTTCAAGTTGGTGTTTTTCTTTTGTAGTGTGGTGCCTCTTCATTGATACAAAACTTTAAAGAAAAGGTGATACTACTCAGGTCTGAGATGTATCCTTTGGGGATTTAGCAAGGTTGTGTGTGCTCACCTCCAGCTGCACAGAAGATCCTGTCTGACGCATGGAACACTGTCCCAACCTGTGTTAACCTTGAGCTTACACATGTGACATATGCAGAAAGCTGCCCAGGTCTCACTGTTGGCTTCTTACGTGGAAAAGGGTCTCATGCATCACACTTTCAGAGCATCTCTGTGTTAGGGAGCCTGGGACACTCTCCCTGGACAGAAAATTGCTGTTTGAGATGCTGCAGGTGAAGAGAAACCGGAGAAGGAGTAATAACCAAAGTTACAGTCAAGGGAAAGCTCTCAGGTGCCTGTAACAGCCCACCAAGCTGCCCCATGGGCATTTTACCCTTCTGCTGACATGCACCAGAGCAAGGAAGCTGCTGTGCTGCCATGGAAGGTAGCATGCTGCAACATCACTCACACAACTGGAGGACTTCTTTGGTTTTGCTCTTTACACACACCTTAAGCTGAAAATATGTCCTCTCATAGAGTGTGAGAAGCAGCATCCATAACAAGAAAAGCTGCACTGTCTCTTGGGAAAAGGCATTTATGTCCTCTGCAGTGGAGAATAAACAGCAGAAGGCTGCTGTAAGAAAGTCCTCTCTGCTCTTCTCTCATGCAGAAAGCATGTCTTCCTAGCAGACAGCTCAGAAAAAGCCTGGGCACTGAACAAAAAATGCCTGGATTATGGAAGAGATGCTGTCCCTCCTGCTGTGCCATGAGTTGGGTCACACCGTGCAGAGATTGGGAGTTGCAGTGGCAGTGCCTGGCTGGTCTGTAAGGCTGTGTTTGAGTGTTGCTATGAGCAGTGGTGTTGGGCAACATAATCAAAATGTGAACAGGATACAGGAGGTTTGCTCAGACCTACATCAACTCAGGTGTTCGAAGATGTGTTCCAAACTGTACTATGGACCAGTCTGAATGGAGGGAGGAAAAATCAGACCATCCCCATGAGAAAAATCACTGGAAAAGACCAAGAGATGTTCCTACATTCTTCTCTTGAAGAGGCAAAGGTTTGGAGCCAGGAGCTGAAGTCAGTTGTTGCCACATGCACTTTTTAGAATTTCACAGACCTATTGAAAGTTTTTTATGTAGTGCAGAAAAGATGTAGCAAATTCTGAATGTCATTAAAGCCAACTCAGATTTCTAAATTAACTCTTTGTCTCTCTAACCTTTTCATTAGAGACAGTTCACTTACAAACCCTTGAAAACAAGAAAAGATGCAAGAATGCTACTTTTAGCTTTTCAACAGGCAAGCTTGGCCAGGAGGTTAGTCTCTGAAAGTCTTGAGCCTGGCTAACATTGCATCCAGTGGTGGAATTCCATGCTATTATTACAACAAAGCTTGACTTTGCTAGGACTTCCAGAGAGCTGGCATGTCTATGGTATGAAGACTGCATGCCTGAGTTGTGCTTTTCTGGTGAAAGAAAGTAGTGAAAAAAAATGAGAGTTTTCAGACAGATTATTTCTTCTTGAAAAATCAACACAACTGGAAGACCACTGGCTCCTTATGAAGTTCCTTCCATCATAAATCATGCTGAAGCTTGTTGGAAACAGAAGATATTGCAGCCCTATTCATTCTCATTAGGCAACAGGGAACCACTAACTTCCTTTATGGAATAAACAATGTGGAACAATAGGATCCAGCATCCAAAAGGAAGGCACATGACACCAGTCTTCCGAGGGAGCCGAGCTGTGCTGGCAAAGCGCTTTGCCGGGTGCTGCCGGGGAGCACAGACTACAGGCAGCACTCACTGGAAAAGAGCTTGGAGCTGCAAGCAAAGTGTTTCCTCATGCTAAGCAAAGAAAGAAGTGCCTGTTCTTTGTAAATAAACAGCTACGTTTTGAAACAATCCAAACTTTGGCTAACCACTAGGGTCAAAAAAGGCTAATAAATCCTCTTTTTCCTGTTAACAAAACCCACAACTTTATTTTCTATAGCTTTCAAAAAATAAAAATTACATCATGAGTATTTTTGGAAATTCCTAAGTATTACTTCATTTGCCTGGCAGGAGCATCCTGTCCTCTCTCTCTCTCCCCCTCTCAGCAGAGACAATCTCTCTTCAGATACTAGAGGTTTGGTACAACTCTGTTTGACATGATTTCAACTACATGGCAAAGTAGAAAGTACAAAAAAAAGAGTATCATTTTTCTGGATGGTATAGGCTGCAGACAATGAATGTGAAGGAAATGGTTCCAAGTGAAGAAATCTGAAGGATATTGTGAGTATTTGGAGAGGTAAAAGCAAGGAAAGGCAGAGATGTGAGCAGGAGAGGGAAGCCAGAGCAGAGAAACGCAAGATGAAGTAAGCAGGGAGATCAAAAACTGAAGTACAAATACAAAGTTATTGGTAGGGAATACAAGGGCAGATGGTGAAGTCCTCAGGAAGATCTTAAGAGAGAGAATGACAAGCCCAAATAATGGCAAATAAAATTCAATCTAGGCAGGTGTAAAGCCATGAATGCATTCAAGGAGAAGTAGCTTCATCTTCACATATAAGTAATGTTTTCCATGCTTACTGCTGCTACTCAGGAAGGAAGCCTTGGTTGAACTACTGTAGATACTTTCTTGAAAATATAAAATCACCACTCTGCAACAATCAAAGAACAAATAAATGTTTGGAAAAGGAATAAACTATAAAAGGAAAAGTCAATAAAGTAGAAAGATCACTGTGCTGCTGTATAAATTCATCTTGTATCTGCACCTTGGATGCTCAGTGCAGTTCTGGGCCCTTGAAAAGGAGAGAGAAGAGATGGAAAAGATTCAGGAAGAGTAACAGGGTGAGCAAAAGTGTGACACAATTTCTGTACAAGGAACAGTGCTGGAGAATAGGACTTCTAAAGCTGGAAAAGATATGAGACATGAGACACAATACAGGAAAGCTGTGATATCATCAATGACACAGAGAGAGTGGATAGCAATGGAGTGTTGGTTGTGTCTCCAGGACAATGAGGGACCAGCTCACAAAACTGGTAGGAGCCAAGTTCCAAGCAAACAGAAGGAAGGAGTTTGTCATGCAGCAGGCAGTGAACCTGCTGAGGAGGTCCTTTCCAAAGCACCCTGAGGATGCAAGGAACTTATGCCCTCTCTCAAGTGTTTGGAGGAGTCCATGCCATAGCAAACCACGGCAGGTTCAGGAAATCCTCTGAGCTGAAAATAGTTGGAAATAGCAATAAATGGTTAATACAAATCTGCTTACGGCCCCTGTTGAAGTCAGAGTAGATGAATGGGTTAGATGATCCAAACCAGCACAGCTGCTCTTACCTGGAGTGAAAATACATAAGATAGACTCAAGTAAATACAGGGATTCCAAAGGGAGCTAAGGTGGCAGCATGCAGCACAGTAGGAGGTAATGTCAGGGGTTTGGGTGAATCTAGCACAGTTAAACTGCAGTCCAAAGGTGTAGATGAGGAGGCAGAAGAAAAGCTGCAGTTTCAACTTCATCCATGCTTTGGCTGAGCCTAGACATGCCCCACTATAATCAGGATCAAACCTTCTATTGACTTCAGCAGATCAAGCCCTCGAGACATAAAGACGAGCAGTTAAGTGGGGAGTTTCAGGGTCAAAGAGTATCTCCAAGATAACAGGAGACATGGCACAGGTGAGTCTGTACAGGCAGAATTTGCAATTTATCTGTGTTACTTATCTATCAGCCAGATCCAAATTATTTCAGTCCTGATTTGATCCAAGAAAATGTTGAATTCAGAGATATTCCTTTGCAGAGTCTCCATGATATCCTAAATAATAACTACTATGTAGGTATTGCCCACAGCACAGTTATTTTTTTCAGTCTTTTTAATAAGCACTTTGAAATAAGCAGAGTTGCCTCCACTTCCGGTGTGATATAATCTAGTAGTGAGATGTTACAGAGTCATGGCCCCAAGGCAAGGTGCAAAGCCCCCCAAAAGGCCAAGAGTTACAATTTTCCTTAAGGGTGTGTGGGTTTAAGAAATATCCAAGTGGAAGGAACCACTATTCATTAGTTACTCAAAGCACTATTCTATCAGCAGTAATCAGCAAAATAAAAAATGCTTCTTCACAGAACTGAAGAATGCTTCACATTCTAGGACATATTCCTAAATACCACAATTTTTTTCTCATACAGACAACACTTATTTGGGTATCTTTGAAATAAGCCTTTCCTGTTCTGAGGTAGTGTTTTCCTGAAGGACTGATCTTGATTTGTTTGCTTTACAACTCCTACATGAAGTTTCTCAGTGAGAGCACACAATATGGTCAGTATTTTGAGAGAAGAGTTTTTTATTCTTTCAGTTGAAGTAGACTGCTTTTCCTGGAGTGCTGAAAAAAAAATTTAAGAAGCTGATCTGATTAACTGGGTTAAACTAGAAATGTGCCAAATTGCTCTGCAGACAAGGCATAACTGCTGACCTGCACCGAGACTGGAAATCGTTCCAGGCTGTGACATGCCATGTCTGTTCATGTCAGCTGTGCACTGGGAAATGCACAAGCAAGCAGCTTGCTGAAAACGTCCCTCAGCTTAGGGGTCAAAAAAGTTTCCTGTAAAACATGTTGCTTATGAGGAAACCAGCCTCTCAGACCCAAGAAATGTAATTTCTCACACAATTTATTAGTATTTCTCAGTTTTCTTCCAGTATATCCTGAACAGCACGCACAGATGGACACACAGCACAGATGGACACACAGCCCTTCACAAAGAACTTCACAAATATCTCACCCCACCCAAATCTGTTCTTCAGCCTGATGCCACTAGCCCTCAGCAATGCAAGTTGTTTCTTCTTTGCACTATTGAGATAAAAAAATCCAAAACTTGCAGCAGTTTGGTTCTGACACTTCAGTTAGACATCTCTGTGTGAACCTTTATATTATGCTTGTTCCCCTGCATGCTGCTCAGACACTCAGTTTGCAAAGCTGGGCCTCTCCACATAGACCAGTCCTTGATCCCCACTGTTCAGGGATGTATTTTGGCAGCAGGACGTTACATCTGTGGATCTCAACCACCTTTTCAGAATCCATCCTCCTGTTTGTCTTCCTTAACACATCTGCTCCTCTTGCTCATATTCATTGGGGAGGGGAAGCTGGCATGTGAAGACAGATGTTGGAAGAAAAGTAGCCCTTCCCCAGTGCAAAGCCTCAGGATTGCTGAAGACATTGCCTAACAGAGCTTTTGTTAACTGTTGGGAAGGAGGAGCCTCAGAGGTCATTCAGGCTGCCTCTGGTGAGCATTGTTGGAAGAGTCTGTCCCATCTGTGCCTCCAGTCTATTTTTGTGCGGTCTTCATATCATGCCATCACAAGTGAACATGCAGCTGCACCATGGACTGGCCTAGGGAACTGATCTAACTGAAAACTCACCCAGCTGAAAGGAAGAAAAAAAGGGAAAAAAAATCTTTTCCAGCCAGCTCAGATCTCTGATCTCATTTACCACACAGCAGCACTCACAGTTGTACCACCAGCAGGGAGGTAACCTCTTCCCACAGCTGTGGTGGCTGCTGCCAACTCTTCCTCAGGCAGCAACCCAAGCCTTTGCCCTATGGACCTGCTCCTTAGGAATTGAGTTTTCTCATTTCATTCCCACTACTAAGGCAATTCTAGCTTCTGTAGACAGGCAGTAACACATGGATGCCCAGCGTGGGATTTGAAGAGGTCTGGTTAGAATGCTCACATGGGAAAGGATCTGCAAGAGCTCTCTCCTTGTAAATACAAAGGCAGTAAGAGAAAATTTTCTCTGAGTGCTTCTTGCTTCACTTTGTGCTCTCCCATCCCCTTGGGGAATTTAGGTAAATAGTTCATATAGGCAAAATCTTTTGGTAGCTTCCCCCCTCTCCTTCCTGTTCCTGTTCACCAGTGGATGGAATTAGCATTCCCTGCCTTGAGACCTCTGGTCCCAGAGAAATTATTTGACACTGGAGTACTTCCCTTCTAGCATGAATTAGAGAAGCTGGTAACAAGAAGTTGGTAACATGTGAGCCATTTGCCACACACTTCAGCTCTGTCTGTTAATAGATGTGACCTTTGTGACTCATACAGTGCTGGGAGGTACTGGGAGGGTGCATTAAATCCCTCCCTCCAGCACAGTTGTCATCCTCATCATCTCATCCCCCATCCAAGTGAGGAAGCTGCAGGTTCAAAGCCTGCCAATTCCTGCAAGACATACAAAATTCTGGACTGGGTCCAGAAATCAGCCACAGGATGGGGGATTAGTGTCAGGAAGTGACAGCAGAAGTCAGACCAGTGCTGCACTGTCCTCATGCCTGGAACTAGGTCCCCACAGGGGTGACAGCCCCCCCACAGCCCTTACTGTGCATTCAGCCTCCACCTGTGACAGGCATCCCACGGCTGCAGGACACAGGGCTGGCAGCTGCAATTGCACCATCCCAAGGCTCTGCAGAGCCTCTTCCTGCCCTCTGCCCTCTGCCTGCAGATAACGAGCCCTGGGCTCCAGCGCAGACAGGACGGCTTCCTATTTGCAGTGTGTGCCCGGATGCCAAGGGCCTTGCAACATCTGAAGTGGCAACTCCCAGTGAACTTGTTACAATCCTTTGAACTTGTTACAATCCATTGACACCACTCTGCGGCTTGTCCTGAGGCCAGGACTTTTTTTCCCTCAGGTCTCTGGCCTGGGTGATTCTGTTACAGACCCTCCTGTTGAAAGCCACGGGCCCTTTACCCTTCTTGCCCCCCTCAAACCATCACCAACCCACCAAACATTCTCACCCATAACATCCCACACCAACACTCCACCCTCCAGTCTCCCTCCTTGGCCTCTTGCCTCTTCCCCAAAGCCTGTTCTACCCCTGTCGTGCCTCAAATCACACCCTTCCCTTGTGACCCTTGCCCCAGCCCCCATCCTTGCCCCATGTGCTTCCTCCCCTCATTCCCAGAGCTTCTCCCTGTCCATCCTCCCCATTCTCTGTGGAGTCATATCCTGCATCCTTGGGGCAGTACATACCTTGACATGAGAATGGAGGGGACATCTCCCCAAACTCAGCCCCATGTCCAGCTCTGCAGACCCTCGTGATGATGTGCTGAGCTCACCTGTTTGGTTGTGGCCACCCTTTAGAGCATTTCTGTTTGCTGTGGCTGTGGGCCAGCACCAGGCTGAGGATGCACCACAGAGCCCACTTAAAGCAATGGCCCAGTGAGCCCTAAGGATGGAAGAAACATTTGCAATCATGCAGGTATGGAAAAATCAGTAGACTGATTTTTTCAGTCTAAAAGGGAAACTTTTATCTTGGGTATCAAAGTGCATGGTCAATAAATGTTTGCATCTCCATCAGGGAAGCTTGCAGGGAATTAGCAAGCTGTAAATACTGATTTTGGCGCATGTTCTGGAAACTGCATGTGCAACTGGCAGAGGACACACAAGCCTGCAGAAGGAAATAGGGAGACAGGACTGTACTCTTAGCCCTGAACTTCCAGATAATGCTAACAAGACAAACTTGGAGACAGAAGGAAAAATTTCTACAGGAGCAGAGTGCAGGTGACTGCTTCTTGCTGCAGCACCTGGGCCTCTGGCCATACCCAGCACAGGGGCAACACAGGGCTTAGAACTATTACCAACAAAAACAAAGTTGTGGTGGGCATGGACTCCTACCATCCTTGCAGTAAAATCTGCCAGTCATTCTGTTTGCTTACCTGTCCCTCCTGCATTTCACTCACAGTGAATTCACTGCCCTTCATTGACTTGTGGCTGTCTTACTGTCAATTTCCTCATTTCTTACTCGTCATTGCAGACATTCTCCCCTTGAACCACTCTCATATAATTAGAATGAAAAATCTATGGAAAACTTTAGGTGGAAGGCATACAAACCATTTAGCTGCCAGACCCAAAAGTTAAAAGATATTTATAAAAATTTGAGAAATAAAGATTTTGTCCAAGGATCAGCTTTATGCTTCTTTCCCATGTGCATGAGCAGGGCATTAGTTTTCCAGAGTTACTGGCTTTTGCTCTGCAAATGTAGCACCCCAGGATTACCTCTGTGTGTGTGCTGGGGGCTCAGCTGGGCTCTCTCCATACTCAACCTGTGCCAGTGCTTCTGCTCTGCTAGCACAGCCTTAGAGCAAACCTGCTCAGATGGTTGATCTGGCTGAAAAATACCTACTGGGTAAAAAAACCAAAACAAACAAACAAACAAACAAAAAAAAACCNAAAGAAAAAAACCAAACATGAAAACCCAGCCTTTTGCTGAGTTACATCCTCTCTTCTGGTTCAGCACATGGAGAGCAGCTGCTTTAGCAGGAGAAAATGCAGGAGCAGCAAAGAGTGATGGAGAGGTGGTGGCAGTGGCCACACCACTGCCTTTTTCATTGTTGCTGGTGAAGGTGAAGCCACAGGATGACTCTGGCCCTTGTCAATTGCCTGAGAATGGAATTCAGACCCTCTCCAAAGCATTGCTACTTTGTCCTTCCCCTTCCATGCACACTCTCTTGTCCTCCAACAAGTAATTATGAACCAACATGACCTACATAAATGTTCCTCCTTCATGTGCCTCACATCACTGCATGGGATCCTGCTCCCTCCCCTGCCCCCTGACAGAGGGGCTGGGACAGAGGGGCTCCCCCACCTTGCCAGCCAGACATGGGGCTGATGGTTGGATTCCCCTCTGCTCCCACACATGGGCTGAACGAAGAGGTGAGGTGAGCTGACACACCCCAGCTTTGTAGGTGGAAAAGGCAGAGTGGTGTGAGTTGTTCTCTGCCCCTGTCCCTCTCCATCTGCCTCTGGGGCCCCACTTTGGGCAGCATCCCTGAACTCATCCCCAAGGGATGGAAAACAGAGATGACAGGCAGGGGTAGGAGTTTTCTCTCAGGCAGGGCTGCCTTTGCAAAAGATGTGGTGCTGCCTTGGGGATTAGCCAGAGGAACTTGTGCTTCACTAGAGACATGACTAAGAACTTCAGTCATCTCTGAACTTTGTTCACCTCTGAACTCCATCCACCTCCATTCCTAAAGAAAATCTCAGGTCCTTGAGTACACAGGAATCGTGCTGCTGCCTTCAGTGAGGGCTTATTTCAGCCTTGCTTTGGTCTCTATGCAAAACAATCTTGTGCAACTACTTTGGGTGTATTAATACACACCACAGCTTTAGATCACAAATCTAAAAACTCCAGCTGGAAATGCAATTTTTTGTCTAAAATTAAGACTTCAGCTCCTTTTCTCCAAACACTTCTGTGTATAGCTTTTTGGTTTGCAATTAAAAACTCCAGGGGATAGAAAGCCGTGTGCCAAAAGTTTTCCTGAACCACAAACCCACATTTGCCTCATGGAATAAATGTCTTATGCTCTGGCACTGCAGAGACCTCAGTTCCCTCCTCCTGCCATTGTGCTCTCTCTGAGCTGTGCAGTGCTGGGTGTGCCACCGTGCCCCTCTCACGGCAGGAGCTGGGGAAGGCTGGGGGCTCAGTCTGACAAATCAGAGGCTCCATGGGTTAGTTGCTACCTGGAAGGCTTAAGGGAAAGATTATACTGCTCAGCCTAGAACAGGAGTTGAACCAAAGGATGAGCAAAGAGTGCCACTACTATTAATGTCAGTGTTTTATTTGCTACATTGGACTGTAGTCCCAGGAATGGAGAAGAAGCATCATGCAGTTCTCCTTATACCAAAGTAAATACAGCCATGGTTCAAAACAAACTTAGGGAAAAAAAGTGTATATTGACTGCCAGGAATAAACTTGATAAATAATTAATAAAATATTTATTTTATGCAAAGGTCTTTGCCATCCTTGAGCCTTCAGGATAATTTTTGAGATTATTATTTTAAATGCTAAAGATGAACAAAAATTTCTGGTTGGAGTAGTCTCTTTTTATTATCTTCAGCAGGCTATATGGAAGCATGATAAAACTGGATGTTGTCCTTGATGCTGAGCTCCTCCAAAAAAAAACATCAGTAGTTCTCATTATTTGAACACACTTGAATGTTTTTTGTGGCATACTCAAGGCCAAGGATTAGCTGGCAGAAATTATGTGAAAACGTTGAATTATTTTACTATCGAAAATCGGATACTGCTGGCATTTTCACTTTTTTACTGCAAGTCCAAATAGCATTAATTGAGGAACTTATCTGTCAGAAATATCATTGGTATGAGATGCAATTTGTTTCTGTAACTCCATTTTTAAACACACACTAATATATATCAGAGTCTATTTTTTGACAGTCTTCAAACACATACATTGGAGGGTCCCATATTGCACATGTGACTAGTGTGAGCTACTTAAAAGCTCCTGAAACAATGTTCCTTCATGAGGATGCTCAGATCCCAAATCTGACCAGGGTCATTCCGGGTTCAATGTTAGGATCAAACCATGCTGCATCACTTCTCCACATTTCCCACTGTTGCTGCTGGACCAGCAGCCATATTTTCACCAGCTTCTAATTCAGGGTATAAGGGAACTCTGGTGTGACAGGCGTGGCACACTTAGCAAGACAGGTGTCTGGCCAATGGCTCAGAGTATCTGGGGGTGGCTGTGGTGTCAGGGGTGTGACATTATGCAGATTGGATGAAATCAAGAAACAGTTATCTTCTAAACACCCATCCTGAAAGAGACAAACAGGGTCTCTGCCAAGGAGCACTGGGGCAGGACACCAGGAACAGCTGCACCCACCCTTCTCACAGTCTTCATGTCAGTCAAAAATCCAAGAGCTGAGACAGCATTTTTGCTCTTGATACTAATAGTAGTTTAAAAATGTAAGGACATTATGTCAAAACTCTGATGACTCTGTAACTGGTCCTTCTGGAGATGGGTGGCTGGAAGAGCTTTGGGCTTGCACAGGGCTGCCCCAGCTATAACCCGCATATGGAGGAGCTGGTACAATGCAGACTCCTTCCCACCTCCCAGATTCTCTGCCAGAACTACAAGGGGTGATGCCCAAAGCTTATTCAGCATGTTTTAGAGTTCTCAGAGATAGGAAGTGCTGAGAGATGAGCCTGTGGGCACAGCTGGCATTTGAGGTAGCCAGCTATCATTTTCAGCTTGCCATTCATGTTAAAGAACATCCCACAGGAGTGTACAGGGTGTCTCACACTTGAATCTATGCTGTCTGTGCAAGCATGCTTTCACCAGCTCTCCAGACTTCATCACAGTTTCACAGTGTTTGCTCTTTTCCTTAAATGTAGTTCACAGAACCACCTGGTGAATATAAACTTCATATAAACATTTCCTGTTTGAAGTAACAAAGGTATAACAACTCACAACTCCAACAGCTCTAAAAGGTTAACAATATCTTGGAAGATATTTTCAGCGCTCATCAGTTGTGACAGATAATTATGGATTTGAAGAGATTTGCAATTTGTTTATAAATATACCTTCAGAAACTTTTTACTGAGACATCTCCAGCAAACTGCTCAGCTTCATTGTTAATTAAGAAATCAGATTTACACATGCATTTAAAAGTGTCAAGAAATTACAGGAGCACCGCCACTTTCACTTTAAATGTTAAAATTGATAATCTTCTGGCTGGGGAAAAAGGAGGAATCTTGAGGGCTCAGAAAACAGAAAGAGCATATATACTGTCACACTGGCTATGTTTTATCTCATTCTTTTGAAATTCCTGTCACAAATTTGTTGTTAAATATATTTCTGACTGAGTGGGTGGAAGGACTGGTTTGCCAATCCTGACTGTATGTCAGCTTTTTACCTTAAAATATATAGCCCTATAGTAGCTGATTTAAATTTTGGATATTGTACTGTGTAGCTGACCAATATATTATCTGATCAGGGAACCTAATAGAGTGTACGTGGAGGACATCCAGTTTACACCTTCTTTTTCTTCTTTGCTTTTGAAGTACAACAGGCTTTTCAAAATGTACATGTGGTGTTTCAGCATACACATGATGAGAAACAGCTCCAAACCCAGTCTGCCATCTGCACATCCCTCTCTCAGCACCAACTCCCTCCCTGCGTGTTCAGGGCAGATATTTTATTTTGAGGGGGCCCCTTCCCAGGCTGGGAGCTGCTCAAGTGGGTCAGCATCCTGGGAAGCTACAGCCTAAGTCCTTTCAGGTGTTTCCTATAAAGGGTGTCATTGCTTTGTTGTCATTATACCAGAGAGTCTGCTACATACACTGTATCAGGAATATATTTCATGCTCACTAGGCAATGACTGATGGTGCTTCCCTTATCAAAATCCACATTTTGCACTGCAGGGTGAATTCCTTCCCACATTCCTTCCTTCCAGCTCTGATGTTTAAGGTTAGCCTTGTGCAGAAATGTGAGCTCCACCTTTCCATACGTGCAAAAATGCAGATCCCACAACCACTCATGTAACAGCTCTATTACAGATCTGTGCAGATGAGATTGTACCCAGCAACCTCACAGTAAACTGAGCTTATTAGAGATCCCCCAGGACAGCCAGTCCCCTTGTGTCAACTCTGCAAAAGGAGTCTAACTTTAAGGATGTTCAGCTGGAGTAATCTGCACAGAGAAACTATTCAAATCCATGAACACACTATGCCTGCCTCTTTTGGAAAGCTGGGAACACCCTTTCTATGTATGCTGGAGCTGGAAACAGGGATGAACCCAGAGCTGCACAACACAGTTTCCAACTCCATAAATTATTTTTTCTCTCATGCATTCACATCTTTTTGTCCAAGCCCATCTTTCTTCTTCTTTCCTCTTCCTTGATTTCTTGATTCCTCCTTGATTCAAAGAACTTGTGTATTCAGCCCTGTCATGACCATGACTGAATATTCAGTCCTTGACCATACAGCCTGATTTGGGTTACTTTTAAGTTTAAGGGTATGTGAGTTTGAAAATCTAGCTCAGACCCATATCTGGTTAGAAACACTCCTGACATGAACACATAGTAAAACAAATATATCAGTATATAATAATTATTTTGTGGGGAGATGGTCTTTTCCAGCTGTTATGCCCCAATCACATTGAAGAGTCCTCCAGAGACCACCTCAAATAACACACAACTCCCAGGAAAAACACACAATTCCCAGGAAAAAAAACTCCAGCAAATGAGGTAGAGTGAGCAATCAAAATTTCCACCCGGACCCCACCAACCTGCAGCACTCTTAGGGCAGCACGTGCCCCCCCTGAGAGCAGCATGCACAGCCTTAGCTGTAACTATGTAACTACTCCTTAGTCCAGTTCACATCCCACAGACAGAGAACAAAGTTACATCCAGCTCGAACCAACACAAGGGAGAAATTTGGATGTTGTTCTGTAAGGGCAAATTTATGGCTTAACATATAGAACAGGGGACTAACGAGGGCAGCTCAGGGACTTCTGGGTGCTGACCTTCTCCTTTGCTTCATGGTGTTGCTCCACCTGGTTGATAAAAATCATATTACTCTCAATTAAGCAATATTTCTTTTCTTTTGCCAGATCTAGGGTCAAAGTCCTGGACACTAGAAAAAGAAACTACTCAAGGTTTTAGGAAGAATTTGTTTCTGTAGCTAACAGAACAATTTAGCACTCAATGGCTACGAGGCCATCCAGCCCTGAAAGGTCTGTAAATTCAGCAGGTACTTCCCAGACAGTTTTCTTACCTGCCTGCCCTGCTAAACTCAGCAGAGTGCCACAGCCCATAATTACAGGGGACAGGTGTCTGGAGGTCAAACAGCAGAGAAAGCCCAGCACAGCAGAGCCTGGGCTATTGGTATGACCCCTGTGTGTGGTTGAAGGCCACTCAACAGAGGACACACTCAGAGAGCACAGATTTGCTTCTTTCTAGCACTTCCAAACTCTGAAGGGTTTAACATCATGACTTTAATAATGTGCTGGGGCCACAGTTTTTAACCTGTGGGTTTGTTCCTAAGTTTTAAAAGAAAAAAACTCATCTTGAAGTCCCATAAATATTATCACACAGCTGGTATCAGGGTGTCAGGAGCAGCATCCATAGGCAGTGCTTGCTGTCCACATGAGCCATCTGAACCCTTTAAAGCTTACATGGCTCTGGTTTTTTTTTTTTTTTTTTTTTTTGGGGGGGGGGGGGGTTTTTTTTTTTTTTTTTTTTTTTTTTTTTTTTTTTTTTTTTTTTTTTTTTTTTGGGGTTTTTTTTTTTTTTTTTTTTTTTTTTGGGGGGGGGGTTTGTTTGTTTGTTTGTTTGTTTGTTTGTTTGTTTTTTGGTTTTTTTTTTTGTTTGGTTGGTTTTTTTGTTTGTTTGGGGTTTTTTTTGTTTGTTTTTTTCTCATTCAGTATTTCAGGGGTACAAATATTTTGAGTTATTTTCACCAAGCTTTCACTTCAGACTTGGCTCCTTCAAGCTCCTTCTTCTCTTCTGTCCCTTCCACACCACCTGTTTCTTTTCCCAGTTTGCTCATCATCTAGGCAATTCTGTATGCTTAAAATAAATAAACCCTAGGACAAACCTAGGGTTTTACCTGGACCAAATGTTTTGAAATAGACATTTGTCTGGCTGTTTTGACTAAGTCCTGTGTATTGGCATATGGTAAAGAGTGATACTTACCCAGCTGTAACTGAGTTATATTGGATTTGCTCCAGTTAAATCCATATTATCATTTGCTCCTTTACCCTTAGTTTTGCAATGTAATGCTATCTCAGGGAACTACTGAAGCCAGCTGTGGCATTGGAAAGCTGCTGTCTCCCAGCCTTGAACTTGGACACTTTGTATTTGGCATCTATCCACACTCACAAGCTACATCCTAGCGCCATTTTCTCACTCTCCACACTAGTTCATCTTCTAAAATGATTTAGTAACACCCCAGTGTGAACAGCTATAAACCTAATTCAAAGTGGCTGGTATTGAGTCTGCTTTATATGAGAAGGTATGAACCAAAGTCAATGTGCTTCCTTACGAGAAAATTTTGTTGATTTACGCAATCAATTTATAAACTCAGCTTGTGTAATAGGTTGCATTTCTGTAGAGCTGTGTTCACAATGGAGATGAAGAAATGTCAGGTTTCAGGGAAGGATCAGCTGCTGGTCAGACCCACCCTTGCAAATGCAAGCAATCCCCAGCTGTGTCTCCATGCTCCTGGCTGGCTGGCAGCTGCTGAGGGGCTTCACCCTCCAACTTCTCCCTTGCAAGGTCACATGTGTCTGCTGAGCCATGACTCAGCTGAAGCCATCCTGAAACACACATCAGGGAAGCAACACATCCCTGGGTAAATTGGGCAGGTTCTTCTGGTGCCTGCTTCAGTGGCTGCCAGGCCCTTCCATTGGGCTGACACCTTGCTGTTGTAGCCCACTGGCAAAGGACACAGCAGAGCAAACCTAGTGCTTGGAGAAGTCTGGTCCTCCATGGAAGGAAGGGACCATTTCAGAGCCCTGACAGCACTGCCCTACTCCCAGGCTTATGTCTTGCTCCTGTTAGTCCTGATGCTCCTCAAAGCTTAAGAGCAGGGTGCCATATGCTTGAAAAAAATCCATGGGCAGCCTGTAGAAGCACATTCCTGCTTCCCATCAGAGCTGCTTCACAGATTCACCACTCATCTGCACGTTAAGATTTTGGCTAGTTTTGCTTGTTCCTCCCTGTGAAATGTCATCACTTTTTTTAATTGCAGAAGTCAACCACTATATTCAAGAGATGAATTATCCTACTGCTGCAAGAAAGTTTGACATTTAGTAGCTTGGAAGATATTTATGACCAAAGTAGTTGTTATTCTGAAATATAACATTATTTGTAGAAATTCCCTGCTGGGGAAAGAATAATCAATGACACATAGAACGTGCTGAAGCCCCACCGAAATAGTATCTTAACTGTTCCTTAAAATGGTGACTTGTACACAAATTATGAAAAACAACTCAGAAACTTAACCAGTTTACTCCTGGAGCAATGTAAGCCTTTAAAGATGGATTTACAATGCACTGAAAATCTGATTATGTAAACTATCATAAATGGATTCAGTGTGTTAGAGTCCAACACTAAATCTTCATCTGTTTACTGGAAAAAAAGGCAGTAGGGAGCTATACATTAAAATGAAGATTGATTTCAGAAAGCGTAGCAGAAATGAAATATGCTGACATAATGAGTAAGCAGAAAGAAAGAAAGCATAAAATTAACAATCGTCAGCTCTTGCTCCAGGATTAGAACTATAAACTAGAGAATGACATTTATTGTAATGCTAGTCCTTGAGATGAACTGGAAAAGTTTTGATAGAGCTTCTCAAAACTTTCCAGGTACCTGGTTCAAAATCTCTGCTGCAATTACGCCTGGTCATTAAAACTAAAGGAGACATTCCTGAAAAAGTTCTGTGCACAAGCTCCTGTCCTTCCTGTCAGGATGCAGCCCTGGAGGGTATAATTTCAGATGTCAGAAATGAAGATCTGGGGACCTTCTGCACCCCTCTGCTCTTACCGGACACCTTGGTGTTTTTCACTTACAGCCTCAGCCAGCCAAAGTACTTTGTCAGTCTCATCACATTGTAAAACATTATTTTGATGCTATTGAACAGTGCATCATTAGCAGGCAGGGCTGCAGCTCTTCCAAGGTGCAGTGGAGTCAGGAGCAGGGAGGGAAACCCTGTCCTTGGACACCAGCTGGAGCTGGGAACTTCCACAATCATTGGGAGGCAAATTGCAGTTCATGAATATCCTGCTGTCTGAGACTGTATCAAAGAGTGAGGGACACAAGAAGAAAGGTTTTCTTCCTGAGTATGAAGGTGGATAACAATGTCGAGAAGATTGGATTAAGGAAAACCTTGTTCTTAAAGGCCTAGAAGGAATAAAGCCCAAATAAATATCCTTATGAAATGGCACTCAAAAAAATTCACCACAAGTATCTATGATGTAAAAGTAGGTTTTCACGCCCTCTTGCTCAAAGCCAGCATGGCCATAAGTTGGTGGTGTGGCATGTTTCAGAAGTGGAGGCCACTGGCTCTGAGTCTGGCTGTTCTCAGCAGAGCAGCATCCATTGGGGTGAAGAGTGTCCAGCTTATTCTGATACAAGCACAAATTTTTTATTGTATATTACGTTAGACTTGAAGCCTGTTGATTTGAAGGTGGGGCAGAGGGAAAGGATGCCTAGGGCATTTTATCTCAACAAATAAGGTGTTCTTTTATGTGGGCATAAAAAAACTTCCTTTTGTCCTGTATTTTTCATGCCAATTAATCCAGTGGATCTGTCCAAATATTACCTATGCAACAAAAATATAATAAAAGGAAGAACAATAAGTTATGTAGGGAGGGATGGGAGACTGTCTGGATAACAGAGCAGGTTATTTTGTCAGATCTCAAAATGTGTATTTCTGACTCACCTGGAGCAGGATGCATCACCCATCACTGCAAGTTTTCTGCAGTGTGGCCATTGATGCTAGAACATGCCTTGCAGGCTGTCTCAGGAGTCAGCAAGGGAACCCACACTTTTACAGAAGGAGTCACCTCATGCTAATGCTGATATTAATCTAGTGAAGGTGAATCAGGCCTGATTTCCCCCTGGTGACTAAAAGGGAGCCCAGAGCAGCCAGCTCTGACACAGATGGGTGAGTATTGGCATATGCAGTGAGGTGAGATCCTCAGACTAAGCCACTTATCTGCCTTAAAACGTAATTGTGGGATTGATTGTCTGAGATTTTCCTAGACATACAGAGGAAAAGTTAAAGAAGAACGAAACAAGGAGGAACTAGTGTGAAGAATCTGATGTGACCCGATACCCCAGAGGTGAGTCACTCCAATCTCTCTCTGATAGCCAGGAGACAGGAAGATGGATGACATCACTGTCAGCACACAGACACATCCATTACCTGCCGTGACAAAGTCATGAAATCTCCATTTCTGCTGTGGGTGTATAATTATACTATGAGAAATTCATACTATATGTGTAACAGCCTCCCTTCAGGTGTGTGATGAATAAGGTGTTAATCAGTGGAAGGGCTGGAAAATACTGATCACTGTTCAGTACTGGTGAATCAGAAAAGGAAGTTTCTTGGATGTGGCATATAGACAATATGTGGTTTGAAAAGTGTGAGAGGCAGTATATCAGTATATCAGGGTCTTTCAGTGTTTTTGCTGGAAAACAAGTGTGTCTCTTATTGCATCCCTACACTTTTAACTGGATTCTTCCAAGCATTTTCTGGAGTTGTAGGTTTTCTTCTTTTAAATGTTTATCGAAATATCTCCAGGTATGGAAGAACCTGCACAACCTTTCCCAGTCATATAATTGCTTAGTGCATAAGCAGAGTGCAGTTGTAACAGAGGAATTCTAACATCTACATAAATCCAGTTTAGAATTAAACTGCTACTTAAAGATACTTTAAGGAGGGTACTTAATTTGCTTTCTTACTCCATTGTAATAAGTGGAAAGGCACAGGGTTGTTAATGGAAGGAGGCAGGGTTGTTTGGATACTTTATTTATATATTTCTGTCTCCTCACACTGTATTGTGATTTGGCTAAAACCCTTTTGGTGCTTGTTGCAGTTGTGCAGCAACTTGATATTCTGCCAGTCAAGAACCAGGAGCAGTAAAATGACCCTTTATTTGGGATAGGCTCACCAGAAAATATTTCTGCTGAAGCACGGAGCAGTCAGTGCTGGGTAGAATTTGCACCATCAAGCCTCCTCATTTTCTAGGAAGATGGCACCATGAGGACCACCCAAGCACTGAAGCTGGTGACATCACCTCTGTATCTTTAGCAAACACTGGAAAACACCCATAGCTGAGAGCAAGAAAAGCCACAGTCACAGGCAGGGCTGGATAAAAACGTGGAAAGAAATTAAATTGTTTCAGTGTGACTTACTCTTGGCCAAGCCCTGTAGGCTGCTACTTTGTATCTGAGTTTCTTCTTCCCGTCACAGTCCAACAGAAAATTTTAAATTCAGCCTTTTAATGACTTTGATCTGACCCATACCAGGTCTTTACATGTTTACCTCTTTTCCAATCTTCTGCAGCTTCACAAAGCCTCCAAGATTTCATTAGCTCCCCACTGGAGCCTCAGGATGCTGAGACAGTCTGGGTGATGGATACAAGGAACCATGCAGGTCTGTGAGAACACAGAACAGAGATGGTCCAAAGCTTTTTACCAACTTAGCTTGGATCCAGTTAGACTTAATAGGAAGTCATGTTAGGTGTGTCTTTTTAGATGGACCTAACAAGTTTGAAATGACCCAAACCACCTCCTTCAGGCTGTGCTTAAGCCTGTGATGAATTGTGATGATTCTCCAGGAGCTCAATAGGGAATATGATGTGGGTACAGGTGTACACAGTCAGCTCACATCCAGATGGGTTTTCAGAGAGGAAACTTTAGCTTTGCCCTGGATGGAAGTAGTTGGACTATTTCCAGACCCAGCCTGACTCTGGAATATGCAACGCTTTATCCATGTGGTGCTGGTGCCAACGAGCCATGTCGGACACTAGCTAGCTCCTTATCTGTGCCACAGATAATCTACAAACTGGGTAATTCAACCACAGATGCCTGAGAGCTTGTTTTTAGCTGCAAACACCTTTGTGATTGCTTTAGCCACGTCCCTAAATACTTAGAGTGATTTTCATTAGACCCAATCAAGTTGAAAAAATCTAAGTGGAGGAGCATTCCCTAATCTCTTCCTTATCTTCTAGTTTCAGTTCATCCCCTTTCAACAGTGCTGCTAATTGCATTAAACATCTGATCATTGTTAATCTTTTTAGTGAAGGTGAATGCAGAAAAAAAGTCTATTAAGTAACCTGAGTGATCATGGAAGTCCTGTTAGAATAGGGACTTGCTTTCAAAGGAGTGGTTGCATTGGCCAGATCTACCAGTCTTACACAGGCAAAAGAAACTGATGTTTGCCCTGAAAACCCCCTGCCTTCTGAATAATTCTTTCTTGTAAAGAGGAAGCTAAAACACTGCTTTGCCAAAGCAGTTCAGGAGCATGGGACTAGCTGCACAAACCATCGCTGAAGTCTGAGAATGAAGGAGGGTGCAAAGAAAACAAGCAATGGAACAGCTGTGAAAGCCTGAGCTCACTATCTCCTCAGATTATGCTTTCACCCACAGGTGGAGCAGAAAGCAAAAGCAGCAGGCATTAGAAAGAGAGAGCGACTATAAACTCAATGCAAGCTCAGTATTTGGTACCATCCCTGCCTCCCATTCTCTCTTTCTTGTGTCCTGTCTGCTGGTCTCCAGCCCATTCAGCTGTGACAGCACAACAGCTTACAGGACTCTATTTTGAAATGGATTAGGGACCTGATAGAATATTTTAAAATCCTGCCAAGAAATGTCAGTTGTGTGATGGAAATGAGTGATTGTGAGAAAAACTGAAATGAGCATTGCCCCTGAACGTGTGGTGTTAAGAAACCACAGCTCAGCTCCATGGCCAGCCTGCTCCACATTGTTCAGGTTTACAAAAGGAGCTGCCATTAGAAGCAGGGAATCATCTTTCCTGGGATTTGTATTTTTTTTAATTTGTTTTGTTTTAAATAACTAAGCACTGATGTCTTCCATAACAACAAATATTGTGGCTATCTTATTCAGTGTTTATGTTTGCCATTTATTGTCATGAAAAAGAAATTCAAAGACGGAAAAGGGCTGAGAGGTGAAAATACATATATAGCAGCAGTTACAGGGTGTAGAACAATAAGGAAGCAAATTACAGCAAAACAAAGATTTATAAACCAAACCGAGACATAGGAAAAGCTATACTTAAAAAAAAAAAAAAAAAAAAAAAAAAAAAAAAAAAAAAAAAAAAAGCTGCTCTTTGGCAAAACACAAAGCTGTACTCCAGAGGAGGTGAGTGCCCACCCATGCACACGGGCTGTGACTCCTGCTAGCAAGGCTTTCGGGGCAAAGTACACATCTTACATGTCCTCATGTTCCCATCCAGGAACCTAAAAGGGTGGTGTTGCTCCTATTCTTTCTGAGATTTTTCTTTTTGTCCATAGCCGTGGTTGAAATTCTCAGGCTACCTCAATATCACCACATTTAACAGTACCAGGAACATCTTCAGCACTCCCTATCCTCCACACCACAATTTTTTAGCACAGATCTTGACACATTTTGACCAGTGCCAGGTAGCTCTATCCCAACCAGCCTGGGTAGAGTTCAGCACCACCATGGGCCAAGGACTGCTCCCAGAACCAGTTTCCATGTGGCCACCCTGTTTTGGAGGGTAAGACATTTAATGCTATGGATGCAGGCAGCTCCTTGCCAGCTGGCCTCAGCATCAGCAAATGGCCCCAGGCACATTTCATTTGCTAGTATAGACACAGCTTCATTTTCTTTGTGCTGTGGTTCCTCTCTCACTCATGTTTTAAAAACTTTTTGGTAACATTTTGCTTGTCAGCTGATAAGTATTTTGGACAGCAATATAAGGACTTAGCAGAATTTCTTGTTTTATTTTCCTAGAATGAGTCCATAGTAAATCTTCAGGTATCTTGAGGCTTGATAGCTACCACCTGCAGAGCTGGAATAGCTGCTAGCAATGGACACTCATGCTGGGTATTTTGGTGATGGAAGAGACAAATCCTCTTTATTTATTCATCTTGCAAGTGCTTGCAAATACCCTTTCTTTTCTTGTACTACAAGTCCAGAGATTTACCTGAGCTGGCACTTTGAGGAAGAAACCAAGCACTTCTTGGCAGCTCAAAGCACAGTGGTAAACCATAATCTTAATTTGCTAATATGGTTCTGTTTTAGGGAGTTGCCCTTATGAAACTGTCATCTAGAGAGGAGAAGCAGGAGTCAGCCCCTAGTGTCCTGAAATTCCTGTGCTTATGGGCTCTGCCTGCATTTCGTCCTCGATGTGTGTATAGCAGTCAGACCTGCTCTATGTTGGAGAGGCAGGCAAATACTAGTGCCCAATTTAACATGCAGCTCATGTGCCTTTAAATAGCAGCGAGAGCTGAGCCAAGCCATCCACTGCAGCAATTTCTGGACATATGTGCAGAGCCCCCCTCCTCCCCTGAGCCCTCCCAGCCTGGAGCTGCGAGCGCACACGAGCTGCGCGGAGGGGCCGGGGATTGGTGCTGCTGCCTGTCACTTCACAGTCACCCCACTGACGTCTCCTCCACGCTGTTGACTTGATCCCGTTTCTAGCCAATATAATTATAACATGGAGAAACAACAACAGTTAACAATTTAGGTAAAATGTAATTTAATGTCCCGAGATTGCTGCACTTAGATGAGATTTTGCTTCACTTGAACCATGCAGAGAATGTGAAGTGCCTGCATACTTCTGCCAAAGTAATTCTGGACAAAGGAAAGATTGACACTGCCTTCTTCAGACTCTATTAAATGCTTGAGCGACTTTGGCATGAGTTTCTAATCTGTCATTGCTCTTGGAATTCCACATGCAAGAATGGGACCTGTCTGAGAGCAGAGGTTCCAAATCCATCCTTCTTTGGGGGAGGGTGTCCGTATATATGGATATATTCTCCTTAAAGAAGTAGAGCTCAAAATCCCTGATCATCTCTAAGGGTTTGCTTAGTCCTTTGAAGCATGTATGCCTAATATTTCACCTGCAGTGCCATTGTATCCATAAACCGTGGAAGATAGCATGAAATGTTGCTGTTACAAGGTCTGAAAAATAGTCACACGAGCCTAGAAGCTCAAAGAGCCCGTCACAGAGTGCTCTTGTGCTACTGGGATGGCTGCCAAGCAAGGCATGCAGATTGCTGTTGCTGAGCTTTTGAATGATGAGAGAATGACTGGGACTGCTCAGCCCAGCAGATGCTCCCCGGGGCATCCAGAGAGGTCAGTCAGCATGGCTGCTACCTTTGGGAAACAGTTTCTAGGTGGATTGTGCTAGATCCTAGTCCCAGAAGTCAGGGCCAGATCCTGAACACAGATTTTCATAGGGGTTTCCAGCTCTGTATATCAATCCAAGAGAAGGCTTCCTGACCAGGGATTATAGCTTTAGAGTTCTTTTGCCTTCTCTGTAGATGCAGAACAGTCATCATTCTTCCAGCCTTCCAAGCTTCCTCTGTCTGACTAGGAAGGCAAATATCAATGAAATTGCCACCTATCCTCTAATTCCTAAGAAATTCAGCAAAAAATAACCTCAGCAACCTTTTGTTATTTGGTGGCAATGAGTCTTTTGTTAATCTTTAGTACTGAAAGAAAAAGGTTATCATCTGACACTCTCATGTATTTTGATTAAGTTATTTATGAGCCTGACTTTGTCAGGATCTATTAACTCATACCTCTGTGCTCCTGAGCAGCTGCTTTGATGACAGCATTTGCTGGCAGAGGCTTGTTGGCCTGTTCATTCACAGCACGTAACAAATGGAGAAGCTTCCACATTCTGTGCCTTAGTGTCAAAAAGTCAATTCTTACCGTGGTCTCGGTGACTTCTGTAGCTGTCCAAGGGCTCAGGAGTAGGGGCATACCATTTGTAAAGCACTTGGCTCTTGGCTGGTGTCGCCCTGATGTTCTCAAGTTTTACTAAGCCTTCTGATGTTTGCATTTTTGCACAGAACTTTCTCATGCACTTTATGTAAATAACTTATTGTTTTTCATTCCTTTATGGGGGATGAGCAACCTGATGGACTGTTGGGTTGCCCAGTGACATTGAGGAGGTGGCACTGTAACCCTCCAATGACACTGGCTTTCAAAAAGATATATATATGGAGTCAGATTTTTTAATAAAGAGTTTTTTAGTTTGCTTTGAACAGAACTGCCCATGTCATTTGTGTGTCACCCCGCGGTGACAGCTGGCAGGGGAAAACTGATTTCCAGGAGCCTGTTGCAAGGGCAGCAGCTCTCCACCATGGTCTCCAAGAGGCTTCAAGACCCATTTTCATTTGCACCAGCTGGGATCATTATGGTAATTTTCTTAATGGTGTCCTAACAGGAATCTCAGTCCTTGCATGGAGGTTTTTAGCAAAGGGCAGATGCCAACCTAAGAAATAGCACCTGCAGCTGCAATCACAAAAAAAAAGGGTTCTGGATATAAGTAATAAATAATGAGGTAATCTCACAAAGAAGAAAGACATCATTATCCTGTGACTTAAGGTAGAGATCAGTTTACATGGAGTGCCTTCTCACCTACCCAAGCTTTTTTAATTGTTCAGCATTTATAGTCTTCCAAAAGTGTCCACAGAAACTTCTCCAGCACTGTCAATAGTTTTCATAGCTCATATAGTTTAGTACCTATTAACACTGATCAGTTGGGTTGTAGTGTTGTAATGTTAGTAAAACCAGAAATGAACATTCAACACTTGGTGATTTACAAATGCCTACCACATTAATACCACTTGTTTTATTCACAAATATATGAAATTGCATAAACTATATTGCTTGAATGGAGTTCCTGAGTTCATATTTAATGTGTAAAACAGACAGGTACTTCTGACAGTAGATCACAAGCAAGAAAGCAAGAAAAAAAAGGACCTTTGAAGAAGAACCTTCTATGTGGCTCTCTGGAAGAATGAGATTTTATACATTAATATATTAATTTTATACAATTAAAGCATTTAATATTTAGATCCATCTCTTGACTCTTAACTGCAGGATTTGTAGTGTGGTGACAGATTAAGTGATATAGTTGCATAGGCTATGGAAATGGGTGCTTTTCTGGTTAGAAGTGATCACCCAGGGTCGATGGCTCAGTCATGCAACAGGAAGGAAGCATCACTGTTCCCAACTTCTTCTTTTCAAATGAGTTTTCTGTCTAGAAGGACTTGGAATCCCTTTTCAATCACATGGGCTAGACCTAGAGACCCATGAGAAACACATTGGCGGATATAGCTGAGGATGTGACAGGAGTTTCCAAAGAAAGGAAGCAGTAGTGAATCACTGCAAGCACAAAAACACATAAGGCATAAGGGTAATTCCAACATGGATCATGGACTATTTCTATTGTACACTAAATGGACCCCCAGCTGACAGAGGACTGAACCTGGCAATGTAAGGAAAAGATCTGGATAATCACATGGGTTACATAGGGTGAACTGAAGACTTCCAGCAGCCAGCTACAGTTATAAAGACTCTCAGCAAGGATAGGAAGTGTACATCCACTCTAAGTGAGATAAAGAATGAAACTACAGCAGGGAACAGGGTCTAAAATTCATCTTAAAGGAAAGGAGGAAATCCACTATGACAGAATTGCATAAGAAAACACCTGGAGATAAGTAATGCTCCTGCCCATCATGGAGCTTTTTACAGTTATTATGAACACAAGCCACTAAGTAGAGCTGGCTGGTTTCCTTCCCAGTACTTTGTTCATTGACCATACCTTTACACTACATAATACTAATGAACAAAAAATTAGTAGCAAGTAGTACTCTTACATTTCAGTGATTGTAGGAAAGCATTTGACATCAACGGTGCTGTAGAAAGACACAAAAAATTTACGGATTTCTTTGCAAAATTGTTCATATTTTCCAAAACCTTTCTCAGTACACAGGTAATCAAATAATTGCTTTGATGTAACTGCCAGCATAGGTGAAGGGACATCCTATCATCTCCCTGCAGTGTCTTGTAGTGCTGTGTGACAAATAGCTGCACAGAAACTGAAGTCCCAGGGGCGTTTGGCAGTCTTGGTTTGCTGAGGATATCTATTCATCACCAGATGAGATACAACAGAGGACAAACAGCTTAGTCAGAACAGCAAAACAAAAAAGTCTTATAATCAACAGGTCAGAAAACAAAGGCTATGAAAATAAATACCCCCTTACGTGGCAGTGCAGTTACAGAAGGAGTAACTGCAAGCATTGTTGTCACATTTATTTACCCAGGCAGTGTATCTCACAGCTCCTGTGACTCTGTCTGTGGTGCAGGGCCCAGATGAGCAAGGAAAAGAGTCCTGGTGACAACACGGAGTCTCACATAAATAATGTTTTCACTAAACTGTAGATGAGGTTCTTCAAGCGCTGTTTGAAAAACTTCCAGTTGGAGATGTGTATCAAATGTTCCTAATAAAATCATGGGATAAAGAACAATGATAATTTGAGGTGTTTACAATCACCAGTTGATGACCAAAAGTAGAGACAAAGAAGGTAGAATCTGTTGGCTGTATCCTGACCAAATTGAACAACAGACTTAGTGATCTGAGAGCCAGGGGAGAGATGATGCTGACTTGAGGACAGCCTGCAGGGTGAGAAAGATTAGCAGACGGATAAAATTAAAAGTATTGGTGCATAATAGGATTACTTAGGGGTAACTGACATCTGTGAGGGTTGGATCAGTATGCTGAAGTTTTCTTCATATAAAGACCAAGCATGAAGTCTTCCCACATTGCCAAGACATTGGTTATATTCACAATATCTGCTGTAGGCAGCCTGGAGTTTGCTGTCACAACCGGTTTTTCCTACTTTACACACTACAAACCTGTAAATCTGCCAATGGTTGCATTGGATAGCTCATTTCCAACACAACCATGTGTGGTGGTGGGCTGACCCTGGCTGGATGCCAGGTGCCCACCAAGCCAATTACTCTCCCCCTCTGTTGATCAGGGGAGAAAAAATATAATGAAAGGTTTGTGGGTCGAGATAAGGACAGGGAGAAATCATTCCCCAGTTACTGTCACAATCAAAACAGATTCAGTTTGGGAAATTATTACCAATCAAATGACAGTAGGATGATGAAAAATAAAAACAGATCTTAAAACACCTTTTCCCTCCAATCCTTCCTTCTTCTTGGGCCTAACTTCTTTCTCAATTTCTCTACCTCCTCCTCCCCCCAGCAGGGCAGGGACAGGGGAAATGGGGGTTGTAGTCAGTACATGACATGTTCTCTGTTTTGCTCCTTGTGCTCTTGCCCTGCTCCAGCATGGGGTCTGTCACATGAGACAATGAGATACAGTCCTGGTCTTTCCCATCAGCTGCAGCTCTTTATGTAGTGCTCCAGCACTGAATCCCATATGGGCTTCTCATATGGGATGCAGTTCATCAGGAACAGGCTGCTCCAGCAGTTTTTGTTCTAGCAATACAGATTTTTTTTTTCCACAAACATTTCAAGGAACTCAGGTCTCTTAGTACTATAACCCAATTAAACCTATTTCCAACAAACAAGAAAGCTTTTTCTTAATTCATCAAATGTTTACATTGAACTGTGTTAAGAGTGTTCATCATACAGGGATACAGTCATAGGACAGTAATAGGGATACAGTCATAGGACAGTAATAGGGATACAGTCATAGGACAGTAATAATTATACCAAGAAGTTTTGCAAGTTCCAGCATGGCTGTTTACATATCTATTTTTAAGAACAAATACCTATTGAAGGTGTGTACATGCTAAGGTATTTATTCCTTCATCTCCTAAGGAATATTAATGTAGGCTTTTCTATAGGTACATTGAAGACCATAGGCAATTTTTGGGGAGCACATCACACAAATCTTATCCACAAGTCAAAAGATACATACATAAAGGTAAGTCAAAAGGAAGGAAGAAGGATTAGATGGATTCAGGGAGATAGAGGAGAGAAATTTTCTCTTGTTCTATCTTGAATCTAAAAGGGTATCCTTCACTTAAACTTTTTAACAACAGTGGAGAAAAAGTGTATCTTGGGCAAAAAACAAAGACAAGTTAATTGCCTTAGTGTCCAAGTTTGGGTTGGCCAATTTTTTTTAATTCCTCCCATAAAACTTAGAATGATTTCGGATTATTTTCTCTTTCTGTCCACTTTTGATTCTGAGAAGTTTATGTCTCCAACAGGAGAGAGTGCGAGAGCAGGCTGCCACCACCTCACCCAGGGTTTTGTTGTCAGTGGCTCACCCCAAAGGCAGTGCTAAGGGGACTTGGGGGCAATTCTTTTTAGAGGAAAACCAGATTTTTTAAAGCCAGATGAGTTGCCAGAGCCAATTTATTGCCTGGCCACATAAAGTGTGTATGTTGGCAAAAGGGGGGACAGGTGGCAGGTGTGCAGGAGCCGGGGGAAGCAGGACTTATCCCCACCAGGATGTGAACCTTCTCATGGATGTGACCATGAAACTAGAGCCTAAGTTGTTGTTAAGGCAATGAAGTTATTATAATTAAAGGTTTGTGTTGTCATTGTACATCTGGTTTGTCACTGGACTTCAGGACACAGAAACAATGATTTAGGTGTCCCGTTCAACTCAGTTTCAGAGGTGAATCATGGGTCTGGGCCAAAGGGCAATGTACCAAATTTTGTCAGCCTGAGTTCAGTGTGTATTTGCACTTCACCTTTCAGATATCTATTTCTTGCACTTCCCCAAGAGGAAACATAGTCATTTACATCCCCTCCTACAGCATTTTGGGTCTTTTCTGTTCACTTTGAGCCATGAAAGCAGCCAAATTTTATGATAGCAGAACTTGCCCAGAAGGGATACTCTGATCATGAGGCTCTGATGGATGTGGCCCCTTAGGTTAATACCTTGCTTTTCCCTTCACCATGTTTCTGGAAGCCTACTGGCATGGGCTGGCCTATAATAGAGTAGATATTCTGTTTCTTCAACTGGTGTCCTGTTTGAAATCACGTAGGAATTCAGCAACAGCTTTGTACACTTCTTTTTGGACTACAGCCCTATCCTCATTTACTTTTAGAGACTTCTGCATTGCAATTTGCATATATAATGCACAGTTAATTACTGTTTAAATTAAGCACACAAAAATCAAGATGTGATGATCTGTATTATCAAACCAGGTATAAGATTAACAGCTATTACAAAATAAATAGAATATATAGATAACTCTTACCATTTCAGTGGCTCATTTATAGAACCATTAATTCTCTGGGATGCAGAGAACATACAAATGGAGAACAAGTTGCTCATACTAAAAATTCAGTCCCATCCTTTGTCTTCTTTTCCATCAGGCTGCTGCCTAAGCACACCAGAAATTTCCCATGGTTTATGACAATCTGGTATTTTATACCTTAAAATTTATTTTGCTTACCTAAATACAATTTTTAGTAACAATCTTTGTTAGAAAAAAAAACAAAGGACAAATCAATCAAAAATTTTTAATATTATTAACAATTGATATATCGCTATAGTGTCTGCCTCTCTTTTCTATCCCTGAAGCAAAATAACAGCAAAATCAGCAAGGTTATTGTCATATCCCATCCCCAGCAGGACTGCAGAAGTCTGTGGTCAGCCCTTTCACATAAATACTTGTCAGGCTGCTGCTCATTCACTGGGAACCATTCTCTGCTGACCATTCTCTGGGGAAGCAGGGTTTAGGTCCCACATGGAGAATGGGGATTACATGTAAGACTTCTAGTGCCTTGATAATACTGATCATAGCATGTTGTATAAATGGTGGATATCTTCCCTTCAATAAAGAGCCAAAACTACTTGGCACACTTTTCTCATATACACAAATAGTATGTGAATAACTAAAACAAGATTTAGGGGCAAATTTGCTATTTGCAGTAAAAAAAGAAAAATTGCAATTTGCGAGCTGCAGCTCTAAGTGTCTTGTGTTTTGTATGCCATGCTTAGGGATGCATCTGAGAGCAAGTGAAGATGTTTCCTAAGAACAAAGTTAATTATTCAGTAGCAGTTCTTAAAGTGATCAAAAAGAAAGGTGTAAGAGACTTTGGGTTTTTTTAATACAAAAGAGCTGTTCTTTGAGGTACTGATCAAAGTAAAAAGAAAAAAAATTAATTAGGGATTGGATTCAATACTATGCATAGGCTTTTGCTGAGACAGAATGGAATATTTTCTCAAGCAACAGCAGTGCCCACCAAGACAAATTATTTTATTAAAAACAGCCTCCATGTTCCTTGTTTTAGTATTCAGCATTTTTAACTTTGAGAAAATCCCGAAGTGAATTACCAATTTTTTATCTTTGGGAAGATAAAAACCAAGTGGTATCTAAGCAGTTATTTTATTTAAATTAAATAAGTGTAGCGGTAAAAGTGAAGAAAAAAATAAACAAAGAAATAAAGAAAAGAAAGACAAAAGCAGGAAGTAAGGAAAGGGTTTTAGTAGTATTAATATTATGTGTTTGCTTTGTGTCCATGTTGAAAAGCACAAGCCATGAAGCAATATCCCATTTTATGAGGCACTGTGCAATCACAAAAGAAAAGGACAGGGTGTGCTCCACTGTTTAAATATAGCACTGCAGGCAACAGGCAAGTATTGAGTAATGGAGGAGGAGAAGGACAAGCAGTCCTGCACACCTAATGCCTGATATGGCTGTACCAAAGGATACTCCAGAGAGACTCATACAGGGGTTTTGGGGAGCTCCCCTTGGCAGTGCTGGTCATGAGCTCACACTCACAAGTTTTTGCTGGAAGATGTGACAAAATGTGCTGGTGGATGGTGAACATCTTTCAGGCCAGAAGAGAGACGATAAGAAGTGCTGGTTTTGAAGAAGGGCTTGTGAGATAAGGTTTATGAAACAGGAAAGAAGGGGGCAATGGAGAAGTCCCAGAAACACACTGTGAGAGCTGGAGACTATTTCTTTGCTTCTGGGCAATGAATGGAGGGCTCTCCCAGTTCAGATATAACTTCTTCAGGTGAATGAATATCCATTTTCTTGCAGGGATCAAACAACAAGCTTGACATGAAGTTGAAAGCTTATTAAAAGGAAGCAAATGGCACAAGAACAGCTGTGGATTTTTCTTTCTTGTCTACATATTTGGTGTCTCATTCAGGATAAAACCTGACATTTCTAATTACCATTCTGTATATGAACCCATTACACACACAAAGATAAAAATAAAACTAAAAAACGGGGCTAACACTGTTCAGCTGCATTTTCCATCCAAACAGAAAGTGTTTCCAGGATGAGCTGGCCTCTGGAGCAGCGTGGGGTGGTCCCCATTTGGGATCTCCCTCATATCCCACACTGCTCACAGGTCCAGGAATCAGCTCACATGCAAGGGCAGTAGGTTCTCCTGAGAGGACTGCTAAAATGAGCATCTTGAAGCTAAAGGTAAGACCTGGCCTGCAGGCTACCTGTTGGGCATGATTCAGAAGTCCTGTGTGTGGTGGTGTCTTTCCTCATTAGATCCCGAAGGTTTGTAGCAAAATTATCTTTACTCTTGTTACATTTATGGAAATGCAGAGGGCAAAAATTTAGGTAATGTGTCCACGTCCACATGGGAATTGCTGGAAAAGCTGATAAACAGCTCAGTGCTCCCTTGCACGCAGTCCCACCTCCAGAAAATGTCCACAGCTGGTGACCACTTCCAAGAGCAGGAGTTGGCTGAGCAGCTCTGCCCTGTCTTGCCTTCAAGTTAGATTTGGATCAACACAGTTATGCCAAAAGAAACTGGTGTCTTTGAAGGCATTCTTTGAAAGGAACATGAAGCAGATGCCTTCATAAAAAAGGTCTAATTAACAAAATCATTCAACTGTTTATGTCTGCTTATCTCCCTTCAGCTGAGATGGAAAGAAGACCTCAACTGGTAACTGTTAAGAATCCAAAAGAAGATCAAGGGAGCAGAGGAAAGGTATAACCCCAGGACAGGTCTTCCTTCTATCTGTGCAGACATTACTCGTGGTTGGTTATGTTTGGCTTTGGCTGGTGCAGTCCTGTTTCCTCTCCCTGTGAGATCTGAGGAGATCTGCACCTTCACAGTTCAGGTGGGGCAGCCATCCCGTGTCCCACCTTGTCAGCTCCCTCTGCAACTGCTGAGGGTTGGAAAGGAAGCATCTGCAGGGCATTAGCATCTCCCTGCCCCAACTCACAAGTAAGTCAACACAAGTGATCAATCCCCCACTGCTTTAACAGAAAAGGGGTTGCTGCATCTTTCCAGTGCTGGTGTGCAAGAAGACACCAGTTCTCTGGTCAAACTGAGCCCAGGGAAGCAGGCAGGCAGGCAGGCAGGCAGGCAGGCAGGCAGGAAGGAAGGAAGGAAGGAAAGAACAGGATACAAGTGTGTTTGCAGCCGCCAGGTGGGCTGACTTTAGCTTACATTCATTTTGAGTTATTTTTAGTTGCAAATGCATTCCTAGGATAGGGGTGTTCCAAAAACAACTTCACTAAGTATAAAAAGAAGCCCAAACAGTGAGATGCGGCAGAGCCCAGTGTCTTCTGCTATGTTAGTTCCCTCTCAGCCTCTCCCTCTGTCCCCAACCCTCTAAACCCACAACAAAAGCCATTTCTGAGGCTCCTCTGGCAGTACTGCAAATTTCCATGGACAAGGTGGCCCTGGTTTATGGCTCTGTGTTCATGTTTCCTTACACCCTGTTCACATGGCATTAACAACCTGGATTTATCATGCACTGATAAGCAAAGGTTGAGCCAAGGGCTTCCCTTGACTCTAGCACCTCTCTGGGTTTGATGCCTGCAGTGAGGCTACATTCTGCATTGCTTTTAAGGTTATCAGAAAATCTCAAGGCTTTCTTCTGCTGTGATTCTTTTAAAGGTTGACAACTTTTCCAAGTTTCAGTTGTACAAAAGCCACCGCCCAAGCCAAGGCTGTTGTGAGGAGGTAACATAGCATGTGGAGTGGATAAAGGAAGGTCTAAAGCAATGTATCCAAGAGCTAATTAAAGGAGACGTTGGCCATTAATGAGATTCTTGCCAAAACAGCAGTACATTTATTTGTACTTTTATGAAGAATCGCCTGTTTAAATTGTCTCATTATAAATGATTATGTACCCCTGTTTACATACCAATATTTTTTCCTTAAGAAGACAATCTGCCTTTGGGCAAACAGATAAAACTGTTTTCTTTGAGTAATCATAAATCACCCTTCCACCATCCTTCTTTCTCCTCTTACAGAGATCATAACTCTATCCTCTTTGTTATTAATAGATTTTTGCTGACTACTCCCAGTGCCACAGAAATCATAGAGATATAAAATCAACTGTAAATTACAAAGTCTCTCCCTCAGCCATAAATGGACAATAATCTATTCATGGTAACATCTGTGTAAAGTGGCTTGTAGGAGATTTTTTCAGATTCCTCATAATATTTACACATTGAGTGCAGACAAGTATTAAACAGACCTCGCTTCAGCAGTGAGAGCACTCCCTGCTCTCAGCAGTGCCAGCTGAGTCCCACTGCGGGCAGGCTCGGCGTCAGCCGGGCAGCAGGAGAGGCGACCCTGAGCTCCACTGATCAGAGATGGTGCTGAGATACAGAGAGCTCAAACCTTCATACCAACAAATGGAATGAGTGGCCAAGAGCTTTTCCCTCTCCAGCCTCCCTTGGTGTGGAGTTTGCAGCTGGGATAAGGGGACCCTGCAGTAGACTCAGCAAATGGTGGGAAAGCTTTGGCACTAGGCACATGCACTTAACCCAGGCCAGAGAGGAACAGCAGAAACCAAGGCCTCACACATGGTGAGGTGCTTGGCAAATCTACAGACTCCTGCCCAAAGCAACCCATGGAATGCACCTGTGGGAAATAGTAAAGGTAAGAAGACACTCAAGGAACATACCCCAGCTGTCCCATCCCATTAGTGAAAGAGGAAAATAACCACATTAACACATGCACCATGCTTGGAGCAATAGCTGTTGGGGAACATGGCTGGGTCTTGGAAGGATGTTGCAAGATCCCTGGTACTGGCCAGAGGGACTCCTTCAGCAAGCAGGGCTGCTGGTGTGCTCCGTGGGGATTGGAGCCCAGCACCTCTGTGCTGCTGGGAGCCAGCAGCCATGGAGAGGAATGGATGTTGTGTCCCTGCTGAGCAGACTGCCCACGGCCTGTGCAAGGGTTTTCACAGTCTCAGTGCAGAGAGAAGGGCATGGAACAGAGCAAGATCTAGGATGTCCTTTAATTTCTTCTTTTCTGAGGACCACAGTTATACTCAATCATGTATGTTTGCTGCCCCAAAAGCACCATGAGCTCAGCAAATCGTAGACTAACAGAAGTGTTTAGGCTGAAAAAGATCTCTAAGATCATTGAGTCCAATTGCTAAGTCCACCACTAAACCATGTCCATAAGTGGCATATCTACATGTCTTTTAAATAGCTCCAGCAATGGCGAGTCAACCACTTTTCTGGGCAGCCAGAGCTTGACAAACCTTTCGGTGAAGAAACTTTTCTTAACATCCAATCTAAACTTCTCCTGGCACAACTTGAGGCAATATCCTCTCATCTTGTCACTTGTTTCTTGGGAGAAGAGACCAACACCTACCTTGCTACAACCTCCTTTCTGGTAGTTGCAGAGAGTAATAAGGTCTGCCCTGGGCCTCCTTTTCTCCAGACTGAACACCCCCAGCTCCCTGAGCCGCTTCTCATCAGACTTGTGCTTTAGAACAAATGAACCAATCCCTGCTGGTAAGAGTTTCTCAGAGGGACACACTAATCCCCACCAACCAAGTGCTCCCTTAGGCAGTTTCATCTCCTCTAAACATTGCTAACTGCACACTCCAGTCACCTTCTAGCATCCACTGCACTCAGTGTGAAAGCTGTGAGGGAGTCCTCTCTCATGGTGGCTGCTTATGTTTGATCGTCCCAAATAACTGGGCTTCCTTAAAAAAGATCAACTCATCTAAAACAAACGTCACGTTTCCCTGATCTTCAAACTTTACTCCAGTCTCAGGCCACAAAGCCATTCCCCTTCTCTCTTTATACCACAGCAACTCTTCTGTGGACCCCCTTTGGCTACCAGCAGGGAGGGCAGATAACCCCTCAACACCACCCTGCAGTGTCTGCTCGTGACAGATGGAGGAATTTAATTAACAACCACAACCTGCACTGGGCAGCCAGTGGGTGTGAACCTGCCATGTCCCTCCAGAGAGGGGAACAGCCCAGGCAGGTGACCCACACCAGTCCCAGCAGGTGACACTTTGTGCCTTGTACAAAGTGTGACAGGCAAAGGACTCATCAGCCCAGCCCTTAGGGAGTCACCAGAGAGAGGTGGAGTCAAATTCCTGTTGGCAGGAGTGAAATACAGCTCCTTGGAGTGTGGTCTGTGCTCTCCCATGGGGAACAGTGAGGCTGCAGCTCCTGCAGTAGCAGCAGCAGAAAAAAAATGCTACTTTGTTCCTTGGGCATTCCTTATGAAGACCTGCAATTAGATGGTTTTCTTCACATCAGATGCAGGGAATTTTGTTTCTGCTCTTATTCATTCATCACCAAAAGGGAAAAAAAAATGGTAATAGGAAAAGGTAAGCTTTGTTTGGGACCACATTGCTCAAGTTTTTTAAAAAATATTTTGGCCACTGACCCGTAAATCAATTTTTCCTATAGGCTCTATATGCTCCTGAGGGCTATGCATCAGCACCCACCCATCACCTGGATGATGAGATCAACTGCTTAATTTAATCAAATTTACAGAAACATGTTCAGACATAATGGGAAAAGGCTTTGTATGAGATGCATTACCAAACCTCTTTCCTGCTTTGTTCCCACTGCAATCCACTGCTCCAGTTGTAATCCTGTAGCTCATGTCCCCACACCCTCCTTGTGCTTCCTCTCAGCTTCTCACTCACCATTTTTCCCTGGGTTTCTTTCCTTCTCCCTGGGAGCCTAGGAGGCTTTAGCAGCCTGCCCAGCTCCACCTCCTTTTCTGCTTGCTGCTTGCTCTCCCTCCTCCCCCTCATCTCCAGGCTCCTCAAAACTCAAGGTTTCTGCTTCCAGCATTTTGATTTCCTTTTCTTCCTCTTACCAGCTCCTTTCTCCATTGGGCATTAAAGCAGCCCCTCCACCTCTTTCTTAAGAGCAAGAGTTGCTTTTTCATTTTTTCTCTACTTCTCCCTCACCTTCAACAGCCAAGTGTATCTTTTGCTCAGTGAGATTTCCTTCCTGTTTTTTTCCTTATCTTTGGTGGAGGTGCTACCCTGCTTCCCTTTTATATCTGCTTATTTACATTCTTTTCTCCAGTTAAAATGATTACATTTACACCAACAACTGTGAGTCAGCAGTCAGAGCCACATATTTTCCTTGCTCTTTTCTCCTGCAAGGTCCACTGATATCTCAAAAATTAATTAATACTTTTTTACCTTCCCTTTTCCTTCATGTCTATCAAAATTACTCTAAAATACTTGTCATTGCCACTTTTAACCAGGATTTTATTTCTGGCTCCTCCACTGCCTTCTCTGGGCTCAGACAAAGGCCGTTCCATGATTGCAGTAATACTTCTGTAAATTCCTGGTAATTATCCTGTTTACTCATCCTTGCTGGTCAGGCAGTGTTTCCTTCTTGTTCAGAATAATTGTACATCTTCCTCCCCAACTGCTCATCTCCCATCTTTGACCACAGCTCTCCCCAGTCAAAATCCTGCCCTGGATTTGCCTTTCATGTCATGCTCATAGCTGCTGTCCTTGTCTGCAGAGCAGTTCCCATTGCTGTTGCTGCAGCTGCCTGCCAAAGCACTCAGCCCTGGTCCAAAGATCCCTTTTTGGTATTACAATGCATTTGTAGACAGTCTAGCATAAACACAGGGAAAACTGTGTTTATATTTTCAGAGAGGGATGTATAGTTAAATCTCTCTTTTATCATACCACCTTCTCTTCCATATATAAATTCAGATAAATGCAGTTTATGGGTTCTTAATTAACACTGAGGTTGAATTTTTGTAGTTTTTAGGAATTCAGCTGGAAGATAAATCTTCAGATATCAGAGAGGGAGTGTTAGTTTATGTCTCACATCCTTTTATAAACATGGCTTTCACACTGCTTCCTCCAGCTCTCCCAAAGAAGGATACAATACACAGGCTCTGTAACACCAGCAGCCTTAAAGGAGAGGGTGTTTGTTTTTAACCTTGGATACCAGAGTGAGACATGCAGCACAGGGGCAGGGCACGGGCAGCAGTACCTCCTCTGCCTCAGGGAGAGCTCCTTCCCAGTCTGTGGAGGTGCTCTGGCCTCGTCCTGCATCCTTGGGGACCACAGGTTGAGATGCAAAGGAAGAAATGGTCTTGTACAGCCACAGAACCTGGACCCTTCAGGGAGAGTGAGTTGGCACAATCCACAGCCCAGGCTCCCCAAGGGCTCCGGGGAAAGCTGGGGACAAAACCTCCTTAGCTGCCATTCAGTCTTGTGAAGAGAAGACAGGAGAAACTAGAAATTATATATATTAATTAATTTCTAACCTGGAAATACCAAAGCAGAGAGAATTTTTTTTTCTTCCACTAGTAGCAGATACACCCAGATATGACAATGTTTCAAGAAGCTAGCTGCCACCTCTGAGAGCCTTGGAAATACTAGTAGTAATTAAAAATGTATTTTAACTATGTCTGTGATTTATAGCTGAATAGCTTTCGAAATGTGGAATGAACAACAATAAATGCAGGTTTCCCTGCAGGGAAAAGGTCTCTTCATCAAGGGATGATGAGCACATATGATGTTTCAGGTTCCTTCTTTTAAAATGCCCAGTTGGGAAATTTGCCCAGATTACTTTGTAAAACCAAAATAGTTCATCCACTTCAGGTAGAATTAATCTAACCACGTACTTGAGTATGAGAATAAAATCTAATTTGGAACAAATATATCTCTCTAACCTTTACAGTAATTATAAAGAATGAAAATAGATGGTAATTAATCTTAATAGTTTAGTGTGCAAAAACAGAATCATTATTTATCAGAATTTAAAACACGCATTTTGAAAGCTTATGCATATGCTTACAAAAGTTCCCACAAACCTGGAGACACTGATTATCACCTCCTCCCCTAGAGCTGCCCGAATACCCCGTGTGCCTCGCACGCACTTAACCAGGGTGCCAGTGCTTTTATCTCGACTGGAACAAAGTATCAGTGCTCCGCCAGGGACCTCCTGCAAGACCGAGGTCTTGATAACTCCCATAATTCTCAGTTTCCCGGCCTCTCTTTATGCTCTTTTGCTACCACTTCAGCATAGAAAATGAAGCCTGCTGACATCCTGTGTGAAGGAAACACACTGCTGATCAACACATCAGGAAAGACAAGAGCTACACAGGTGCTTAAGGCAGCCTCTTGGGGTTTAAGTTACGCTGTATTGCTGAAACTGAAAAAAAAAAAAAGGAAAAATAATCAAAAAATCATGCAAATCTAATCTCATGTGAAATGCAAACCAGTCTTAGATTTTGTGCATTTAAAGTAGGAGACATCCCACTCCCCACAATGAATCTTGCATTTGAAAGTACTGCTGGAACACCTGCCTTGTGGCACAGTAAGCACCAGGGCCCAGAAAACATTGCTGACAGACACCCAACAGCAAACATAGACACTGGAGCTGTAAAACCAAAAGCCACAGCCCTAATGAGCCAGAGGAAGTGAGCACAAAGAAGAAAGGCATCACCAGCATCCCAGACCCCTGCGATGCCGAACAATGCCGTCTTTGTTATGAGTCGCTGTTTCATCCCTCCTTCCACTGAATTCAGAGGGATTTTCAGTAGGAGAAGAACAGAGTTCTGTGCAGAGCAGAACCAAAATCGTCCTCCTTCTTCCCCAGAGACCACTGCTGTGCTGTGGTTAAGACAACAATTAGAACCTGAAGACAATGAAATACTTGCAAGATGTGCTCAGATTTAGCTCTTGTCTCTAGAAGCAGACAATTTGCCTATGCAGGAGAAGCACAATACACCAGGAGAAAATGAAAAAAAAAACAAACAGATCCTGAAAATATTGTGCTTGATTTAAAACATATAAATAACTAGAATTGTCTTTTATTTTAAGAGGCTGGAATTCACATGCACCATGGTTCTAAGGGTTAGGCATGCACTTTTCCCCCTCCCTCTTTTAATGAAAATCGAGTGTCATATAATGATAGAACTCTTGATGCTACAATGTAAAAAAATAAATAAATTGAGGTGCAAGGTGGTATTATCAGAAGTAGCAACATGACAATCATCCACACAGACCTGCTCACTGAAGCTGCTATGTGGCTCACCAAAAATGCTGAACATCATGATTTCCTCAGATAACCAGAGTTCCTTGTGAGACTTCAAGGAAAGTCTTCCCTCTCTCACCAGTCCCTTGCCACAATTTGGAATCTGTCAGCATAGCACAATTTCAGTATTGAGTTTCTGTGCTGAACTAACAATAAAAAAATAACCCTCTATTTTTTATAATGACATATAAAATGACTACGAATTTCTCCTGGAATGAAATGCAGGCCCTATTTCCAGGAATTGCACTCTTCTCCAGAAACAGGAAAAGGCTGATAGGGACTTGCTCCAAGAAGTCTTATCCTTTGCACATTCAATGAAAGGATAAAATACTGAAAATGCTTCATATTAGAGCCAAATTTGTATGAGGTATTCGTTGCCAAGAATACTCAGACTGAGTGCATCTCTTTTATTGTTCCTGGCACAAAGGGTACTTCCATTCTATTGCTATTGTTATTTGAGCAGTCTGAAACAAGACATAAAGTAATACCAAGTCTATCTCTATGTTAATTCTCCTCAGCAATGCTGTTGCCATAGCAAGGTTATACTTGGATTTCAGTGGGAACACAAATTGAAACCTATTGGCTTTTGAAGTCAGTTCAGCATGTTTACAAGTCCAGTGCCTGCCTTCTGGATTCCTTGCAAACTTCAGGAATTTCACAATCTCATTTTTCTGCATAATCAGCGTTTTTCTGATTGTATAAGAAAATAAGATATTAATTTACTACTTACTTTCTGATAAAGAAGAGGGAAAATTACAATGTCTAGCATCTCATCAAATGTGCAAAAAATTCCAAAACCTGATTTTTTTTACCCATTTGTAGCATTCATTTCTTAAAACAGTATGTTATTTTCAGAGACTAGGTACACCATGACTTGTAATTAAGACATTTGATTAAGGAGGTGCTACAGTCACCACAAATCAAATCTGTCTTTATACACACACACATATATCTCTACAGCTATTCATCACCGACTATTTGAGTCAAAACATTTCACACATTACAAGGATTCTACAATGCATTTGTTTGTGTGCTGGTATGTGAAGTATATACTTAAGTTTTTTAGGCTTTCATTATGAGAAAAATTGCTACTTTTTCAACTTTAAAAAATTTTAGACAGGGCTTTCACCCAGTTTGTAATGTTTTATAATTAAAAGCTGAAAATATCAAAATAGCAAATGGAAGAATATATATGGTTAGATTTTAGATGATTGTATACTTAAAAAATAAAATCTTGACAAGCTCCTAAAATACTTTTAGGCAATGTGGACTATTAGTGTTTCAACTATAGCAGACTGTGAACATTTTAATGAAAAAAATTTACTAAAAGGTGTTGGGGTTTGTACTCTCTAGTTTATAAATCAAGGAATTCATTCTTGTTCAACCTTGTGTCCAAGCCTCCCACTGCACAATGATTCATCTTCTCTGAAGTTAAGAAAACAGAAGAATTCTCTCACAAACAAAACCAAACATAAATTCTGAAGATAAAGCTTATTTCTTTGGAACTTAAGTCTGCAGAGAAAGAACACTATCACTAGAGGTGAGTGGGAGAGCAATGGCTAGTCCTTTCTTCTCCAAGATTTATGGAGGATATAAACATGGACACACCATAAATTAAACAAGGTGAGTTTTCACTCCCAGTTTCTGTAATTTTTTTCTTTTTGATTGGAAACCCTTTTCTCATCTTGCTAAGGGATTCCTGAAATGCAGATCTCACCACTGTCTGAGTGCCAAATACAATACTGTCTCATAGGATTATCATCACTGGAGCCTGCCTTTCATGACCCTGAGCACTGGCACATACTGTACTGTTGTGGTTGTTTTCCCGTGGATTTTTTTTTCCCTTGTTCCAAATTATTGCATCAAAAACCATACTCTTGAAGGGCAGAACTGGCTTTGTCATATCTAGTAATGACTTCCTAGTAAGGCATCACACAGGTGAGGGCCAGCGAGCAAGGACACCTTATCTCTGGTGCTGAGGAATTTGCCCTTGAACAGAGAGATGATGTGCAGCAGCAGCAGTGGGGATCAGACTGCAGAGATGGACAAGGACTGGGAATCAAAACAGAAAAGAATTGTGTTCTTTGATGCCACCATTGCATAAATCCATCATGTCTCTATTTTGTTTAAACTGTCTGAGAAGTAGTCAAGTGTTCAGGTGACAAATTTTGGGGAAGTACTGCTGTGAACCCTTCCTCACCCCCTCCTTGCCACACCCCCAAACCTCAGAGCTTGTGCAGTGACCACAGTGGCTTCCCCATGTTTAGCTCAGAGATACAATGAGCACTCAATCAGGGGAACATCTCAAGCCTCCTTCCTGAGCCACTGCCACCCCTGGGTGTCACACTGTCATTTGTGTGCAGATGAAGGCAATTTATCTCACTGAGAGCCCCTATACTCATTGCAAGTGTGGGAAAGGAAAAGGCACACACAGCACAATATGAGCATGTAAGAAACTGGGTAACTACAGACTGACAGCCAAGGAGGACGCAAGAGCAATGAATCATTCAGTGATACATCTTTTGAAGGACAGTCTTTAGGAGTGTGGCAACACCCAGAAAATCTCCCGAACAAATACCCGTTTTGCCTCAGCTGAAAGGAGTCTGGCAACAGAAAAGCTCAAGAGACATAGGGATACAAGTGTCAAATCTTGTGGAAACAGACCCACAGGTTACATTTGATTTTCTCTTTCAGAACCTTCGGAAAGTTGGCTCACCAAAACTACAGTTGCACAGAATGAAATTGAAAACACCAAGATTTGTGTATGGTACTGGACAGGATTTTAGGAAAAAAAGAATAGGATCTGGGACATACTGTCTGTATTGCATTATGCATCCTACCACCATTGTCCAGATGCAGGGCAGACTAGAGGAAAATGTATCTATCCCAACAGCTGTTACTAAAATCCCAGACAATGTAACAGCCTCAAAAAAAGTCTGGAAGAGGAGGAAAGCTGGTTTTCTGGGAATGCTTTGTTACCCCAGTATAAACATGTTGGTTTTGGGTAATATGCAAGGGAATAGATTTAAGGGGAACCCAAAGGGGACAGGAATTGGCAGTTTAAACCAGGAGGGGCTTTGGAGTGGCCATCATCACATCACCATCTGTGGAGCAGACAGGGGTGCTGAGTGACGACCCAATAGTCCAACCTTAATGGAAATTCTGAGGGCTTGGTCTGCACAAGGAAAGCAGAGCAATGACTGAACTGGAGCCTCCAGCTAAGAAGAAAGGATCCCAAGTGAGAGATACCATGTCACTAAAAATGTCCCTTGTTGTTAAGGGTTTGGGATTTAGAGTCACATTTACTGAATAATTTTGCTTCCAATCTCAAAGCTAGATGCCATAACTTCAGATGACACTAGAAGTGAGGTCAGCAAAGATTCAAAACATTTGAGCCTGCTCTGCCAAGAAACAATTTATCCTGTAAAGCTGTGCATCCATGCCATGAGGTTCATCATGTTTGCTTGTCAAGACTAGGGTGGGAGCACATTTGGTCAAGTTCAGAGGGGAAAATCCTTCAAGCACTCTGCACCCAGCACACTTGTGGATATGGGCAGACAGCAGAGGCACATGGCAATGGAGAAGGAGCTGGGCAAACCTCTGAGCATCTCACCAGACTGCCTTTGAGTGTTCACAGGATTTTTGTAGCAATGTTTTGAACCTTCTGCACAAGACAGATGAGCAAAAGTTCATATCCAGCGATCAAAACTTTTATGTATGAGTGCAAAATTTTGACAACTAAACTGAATATACCCACAGCTCCCAGTAACTAAATTTGTAGGTTGAAGTGGAAATTATGTCACAGCTATGTTTTAAAGTCCTGCTTTAGTGAAGGCTCTCCAGCAGTGCTCAGAAACTCAGTGTATTCCAGCAGATATCTTTAAAACTTCCAGTTTATTAGAAACTATACCTAAGCAACTGGGCTTCAGTTTTCTTGTAGAGGCAAGAACGAAAGAGTCTGTGGGAAGCCATATACAAGCATATGATCCTCTCATAACACAGCCTTCCAGCTGTTCTCACATCACATTAGATGGTGGGCTTTGGTCTTTCTGGTCTGTGAACTATAAATGGGTCAAAACTTTCTCACAAGATGCCCTATACCCAGTGCTTTATGGATGCAAGCCCAGAGGGGTGTGAGTCTAAGGAAATACTTGCCGATTCTGACAAAGGCAGAAAAGCAACCAAAAAAAAGATCTGGAAAGGCAAAAATTGTTGCTCTTTGTTTCTGGTAGTTGTATCCACAGACCATCTAGGTATATTCAAAGGCATTTGGTTTATCATGGAATTGTACTTATTTGGTTCTTTGTTCTGCTGCTCAGTGCTTTTGTCTTGAGAACATCTCTCTAGGATCTGTCCCTAGAAAACAGCAAGCTATTTTTATCTCTGAGCTAGACAAAATAATTCTGCTAGGGGAAAATGAGGATGGCTGAGAGGCCACTTAACAGAAGGCAGGAGAAATGGGGCTCACATTGCACATTTGGACAGGCTGTGAGCTCTGCTGTGCTTACAGGTACCAGCATGGGGAAATATGGCTTATGGCAAATGTCTTGAAAACCCTCTGCACCAGAGGCTACTGAGGGGAAAATTCACTGGCTGTGCTGTGGTCTGCAAAACCAGCAAAGGGGAGACTGACCTGTGCAGGAATGTAAAGGACACTTGGGCTTCCCAAGCAAACAAGAAATGCTATTTTATCCCTTCCTATTCTTTGAAAGAAAGGAAAAAAAAAAAAAAAAAAGAGAGAGAGAGAATTAGACTAGCAGAAAATGGTTGCCACTAGTAACAAGGTGTTTTAACATGCTGGTGGTTTCAATAGTAGTGAGAGCTGTTGAGCAGTTTTATGGGGACATATATTCTGTCTGGAATACAGCCACAGCCCTAGCATCTGCTCTGTGGGATTTGTAAAGACAAAAGGAAAGCCCATGCCTTTAGTCACTTCGTGAGACAATTTACATTTATCACCAAGGAAGGAAGGAAGGAAGGAAGGAAGGAAGGAAGGAAGGAAGGAAGGAAGGAAGGAAGGAGTGGTGCTGTGATTGCTCACAGATGTACAGCACCAGAGCTGGTCACCAGCACACACCTGGGGCTGGAAGCTGGTCCACTAATGTTGTTCCCCTGATTCCAGCTGGGTTGGGGAAGAGGATCAAAGACATGTCTCTTGATATGTCTGCATGGCTCTTCAGTGAAGGCCAGGAGCCCCAAAAGAGTGCCAGAAGAAGTGTGCCTCTCCATTCTGTTCAGGTAGGGTGCTTTACTCCCACCAAAGATTGATTTGAGTTGTCTGCATTGGAGACACTCGAGCCATGCCAACCCCAGGAATCTGTCTGGATCTTCAAGAGCAAGGCCAAAACCTTCCCAGTTTAATGAGGCACCATTCAGCAGCTGGCAGCCTCCTGGTACTGCCATGGGCTTATGTTGCTTCTGGGTACACTGACAGCCCTCTTGAAGCACAGCTAATGGGTTGCATCAGTTTCTCAGTTGCATTGGTCTTCTGGGATGCTGATGTCCTCAGAAGAGAACAGTAGGAAAGGGAAAAAAATAGAGAACAGCAAAGGCAGGGGAAAGTAGGAGAAGTAGGGTTTCTAATAAAGAAGATGACATAGGTGTCTGAGAAGGAACAAAATAGTCACAAAGAACTGAGGCCAGGCAGTTGCAAGGAAATCTGAAAATGCAGCAGGTCCCTTGTACAGCAGGAGATACATTTGGGATGTTGCAGTATTAATAACCACATGCTGAAGTAGGTCATTACATGAACAGCAGTCATTGCCTTTGGGCCCAACTCTGCTATTTGCACTGGCACATGGAGCAGGCACCAGTGAGTAAGAGGGTGCTGTAAAACCTATCACACCCTCAGATGCTGTTCTCATCTCCAAGATCAGCCAGCCCTTTCTCTGGCTATGCCTGCTCTGTTTATCAGTTCTGGGTCTGAGTTTGTGCTCAAGCCCAGCACCCTCTACTACCCCTGCTGGTTTGTGAACACTGAACTCCAGACCTGCCTGGAGTGGTGAAAGCTTAAATACTTGCATTATGCTATCACATGCTTCCAAATTTTCCTTTACATAGTCTAAACAGACTGACATCAGCTGGACTGAATTAAAGTGGTCCACCATGAGACATCCTGAAACTTGGGTCTTCCTAAGCACAGCCCAGACAATTTATGTCTAAACTGCCGCTATCAAGATAAAAAGAAAATAGATAGCTTAAACTCTGTAACATGTCCTCAAATTCATGTTCCAGCTAGCCCCAAAATAATCATTGGTGTGTGTGATGGAATTTCTGTGCACAAGAAGCCTAGAGACAGAAATGGGATGTGCTCTGGGCTTTGCAAACCCATACACTTTACAATGAATTTTCATAAGCATTCCCAGCTTTCATGGGAGTAGAAGATTGCTTTATTAACAAAGGTCATCTGTACTTCCCCACAGGTTCTAACATCTGGGGAATCCTGATCTGACCTAATTTCAGTTGTTCAAAACTGAGCATAGAGAAAGGCAAATTGTGTGTCCCTACACTGCTCCTGTGTCTCCCTACATTGTTCCTGTGTCCTCTCCCTTTCCTACAGCCTTGCTCCTCATCCAAAACAAACAAACAAACAAACAAACAAACAAACAACAAAACAAAAACAAAAACAAAAAAACACCAAAAAACAAAAAACCCACAACCAAACCACACACTCATTTTCAAACCCTATAACCATGTCAATGAGTCCTCTAATATAGATGTTTTTAAACATGCAGCAACTCCCTTCTCCTCATGTAATTCTATTCTGGGAAACTGCCTAGCTTTCATCTTCATGAGCAGGGTTTACTGGTTGCAGCTCTAACAGGAACCCCCTTTAAGTGGAAACAAGCTCCAATGTTTGGCTCCCATAGCAGCAAAAAGCTGCTTCTCTGCATGATTCTCTCATCTCCTGGGGTGCCTGCTGCCCAGACAGATTCCAGACAACTGTCTCCAGCCTGCTGCTCCTGTTCACAGGCAGGGTCTGGCTCCCTCCCAAGCCTTGTCTTGTCTGACCCACGACTGCCAACTCTGGGATTTTATTGCCAGGATCATGGTATTTGTTGTTTTTCTTACTGTCCATGTTCCTAGACTGAGAAAACTTATTTGTCATTCAAAATTAAAATGAGATTCTGTTCTTCCTGAAGGCAAAGAAAATCTTGAAAAGCATGATATTTTGTGACTTGTAAAAGTTGCAGGTATATAAATACAATTCTTAAATATTTAGATTTTTGTAAGCCTATCTTGTGATGGTGAAAAGTGAGCAAAATTATTTACATGTTAATGAGCAACACTGCTGACATTAAATATTATTTCCTTGTCTGGAACTCCAGATAGTCTGTAACATGTTGGCAAGGCAGGAGCAGCAATTCTGATGTGGTGGTATTTTATATTCTGTGCCCAAGAAAAAGCCCTACACAACGTAGGAGGGCAACAGCCTTGCAGCCCAGGGCTTCAGGCCTCCTTCTCTCAGGGAAGGAGTGCCATGGGGGAGGGGGAATGCTAAGCATCAGCAGGGAGGACACAGCAATCCCAATGCCAGAGTTGTGCCCAACACAAGGACCCTCCTGCCCAGCTGACCTGTTCACATGTTCCACGATCCCGTTAGGCAGGTACTGACCCAGCCCTGCACAAAACACTACTAGCAAGAAAACCATGGAGATAATAATTAAAAACAAATTATTTCCTGTCCTCATTGATATATTGTTCTGCATTTTAAAAAAACAAGTTACTCAAATAGTCAACAAAAAAGTCTAAGTGGCTTTCACCTCCATTATCTTTTCTACCTTTGTCAAAAATGGAAGCTTTCAAACATTTAGTTTAATGGAAGACTGTTTGCAAAAATAAAAGATGTTTTTATAAAAATGTCAACAAAATAAATCATGCAAAAACAACAGGCTGCTTTGTGCTTTTCTTTTAAATGGGACACTTTTCATTAAGACAAACTTATTTTTCAAGATCATTTCAAGCAGCTCTCCAAATTCCATGAGGTTTTGTTTCATTAAAATTGTTTTAAGTAGTCCATGATCCTGGCAATTATGGATTTCTTTTTTTAATAGGAAAGGGATTTTTACATACAGTGGAAATATGGAAGAGGAAGCTGGACATGAGTAAACAGACAATGATATAAGTGTTAAGCCAAATCAGAAGGATACAAAACCACCAGGGGATTATTAAGACACCTGGTGTGATAGAAAGGTTTTCATTAGATACTGGACAATGAGGTGAAATTTATGTGCAGATGGAAGTAATTTATGCCCATTTGTTACACAGAAGATCATTATTTATTGCTAATAAATGAGCACATTTGATTTATCTAGTCAGTATTCAAATACTTAATATGTTTTAAGAGCACCTAGGGTATATTCTCTGTAGCACAACTCACTGTACTCAGGAATTCTGTCAAATTACGTGGAGCTGCTGTGAAAGGCTGGATCATAAAACAAAGGCAGTATTAAAGTAGATGGAACAATTAAAAAAAATAAAAATTGACAAAAATTTCCTCCACTTTCTCCTCTACCTCTTTCCACTTGTTCAGAAATAAGTATTGGGATGTTTCTGTTCAGCATCATTAATTTCATCATACAAGATGAGAGGATAAAAAGCTCCAAATGACATTATGGTCACAATGTACAGATTTTACAATATCAAAGATTAGCACCATCTTTTTTCCACTGTGGATTTCATAAAGTTATAGAATTGCTTGGGTTGGAATGGACCTTAAAGGTCATCTAGTTCCAATCCCCTTTCCATGGAAAGGGACACCTTTCACTAGACCAGGTTGCTCAAAGCCCCATCCAACCTGTCATTGACCTCAGCTCTCTGGCTGCATCCATCTGGCCAATTCCTTATTCACCAAACAGTCCACCCCTTCAAAATCACATCTCTCCAATTAAGAGATAAGAACGTCGTGTGGGACTGTGTTGAAAGCATTACAGAATTCTAGGCAGATGGCATTGGTTGGTCTCCCCTTGACCACTGCAGTCACTCCATCATAGCAGTCACCAGACTGGCCAGGCATGATTTGCCCATAGTGATCTCTCAGATCACCTCTCTGTCGTGCATGCACCTTAACTTTGCTTCCATGAGCACCTGCTCCGTGTTCTTTCCAGGCACAGAGAAAAGGCTCACCAGTCTGCAGTTCCCTGGGTCTTCCTTTCTCCCCTTTTTAAAAATAGGAGTGATGCTTCCTTTTTTCCAGTCTCCAAGAACTTGGCCTGACTGCCATGACTTTTCAAATGCCAGAGTGGCTTGGCAATGACGTCAGCCAGCTCCCTCAGGACCCTGGGATACGTTTCAATGCAGGAAAATTTGCCCCAGTATTGTTTCTAATTAATTCTCTCCCTATTCCTTCTCTTTCTATGAGCAGTTGGGATGCCTTTAAAGGACCACTTTTCAAAACGTCTTTTATCTGTGCCTGCTTGTGGAAGCTGTTGTTTGACAAGGTCAACCTCTGTAAATCCCTTCCAACCTGAGTAACTTTGTGTTCCACAGGCATAACTTCCTGAGAAACTGATATATCCTTGGGAAAAAAAATAGGATGGGCAGCTCTTAAAAGATTTAAACCTTGAGTTTCTTGAAAGATCTAGAAATGAAAAGAAAATCTGACTATTCCTTACTATAGCCTAAGCTACAAAGCACTGAGAATTTCTATGAAAAACCACACCTGACATTTACCACCACATTAAAGCCCACTCAGAATCAGCACTGCACTCTTTCTGTCCGTTCACAGGATAAGGTGCTCTGTTTTTTCCTGGGAAAAGAATTCAACTGGAAGACATTTTGTGACTGTGCTATGTGACCCTTCCTGCTGAAGGCCAGTCAACAGCAGCAGGAACTGCACTTCAGTATTCCTCCTAAGAAAAAAGATTTGGGTTAAGATTTTCTACCTCTGGTTGTTTCCTCTCTCAAACTGCCACTGTGAAAGTAAAAGAAAAATTGGATACATTCTTCTGGAAGAGCTGAATTCCCCTCACAACCTCCCAAGACCACACATGCTAAGTGGAGATTATACCACAACCTTTTAATACTAGTGGATTATATACCATGAGGCAGAAGTCTACAGAAACCTTACTGGAAAGGGGTTTCTGGATGGGACAACCATTAGGAAGTACACAAGGTAGATTCCAGGAGGGACTTCTGTGGCCTTGGGACAGTTTTGTTGACCCATGAAAATGTGGGGCATTTTTGGAATATATGTAGGACATTTTTGGAATATATGTTCCAATGGCATTGGGCACATCAAACCTACAGCAGAAGCCTCTTTAGGAGGCTTTGAGGGCTGTGTGCATGTGTGCATGAGTACATACATACCCTATTATTAATTACAAGCTTCCATAATTATATATATAATCTGTAAAATTTAGCCTTTGCTATATATAATTATATATGTATAAAGTGGATGGTTGTTATTTCAACCACTCAACTAGAAAGGAAAAATAATAACACAGTATCTTCATTTTAGAATTGTTAGGAATTCATGGGGAGATGGAAAGAAACTTCTTTTGCAAAAATATTTTGAAAAGTCATCTTGGATCACACAGACTCAAACACAAGAAACCCAGAACAATGAGATCAGTTCAAGAGACTGAGCTTTCCTTTGACACTATCATCTCATAACTTCAACACTATCAATGCCAATCTTCTACAGTATCAAATAAGGAGGCTGAAAGACAACCAAAATAGAAGCTTTCTTAAAGCCCAGCAGGAAGTACAGGGAACCACAGACTTTGCTGTTTGGCTGCATACCTGTTTGAGTAAAAATGCATGAATGAAGGCCCACTTCTTCCATCTTCTATTATGTTGAGTACTACTCAGCAGTTTTATGAGGAGTTTTACAGTAAATAAATGAATAAATGAGACTCTATTCTTGGAATCTACCCTGGAAAACATTTTCAGGTCTCTCTACATTAAAAAATGGTGGCAAGAAGTTTTTGTAATTTTATGAAGATATTTAAGTATTAACACTAATTTTATATATAAAAATGCTATATATATTATATATATATAGTTTTATATATGCTTTATTTTTACAGTATGGAAAAATGGCTTTGTCCTGATTAGGGATAAGAGTGTTCCAAAATTCTCCTACATAGTCCTACCACCACATACACTGGATGCCTCATTATAGTTCAGGAATAAACCATCAGGAGCACTCCAGCATTTGGAGCCACCATCTGAGCAGATTCCCTACCACAGAATATTGTGCAACAGGTTTGCCTCAGTCTTTTTGGTTAAGGCAGTGGATGAAGAAGCAAGGTGTTCCCTAAGAACTGTGATATTCAGGAATCTTTTCTCATTTAGGGAGTATTTATTGTACAGAGTTAAATGGTTCAAACTCTTATAACATGGTCCTCCATAACACAGAACTTCAAAGTTCACCCTTACAAGTGTGACAGAGGGCGCACTGAAATGTGTGTCTTTGAAGTCTAGGATTTCTAGGATCTACCTTCTTTCTTGATATGAATTGCCTCATTTCCATGAGGTATTTCCATTTACTCTTGTCAATCTAGACCTTTGCTTCCAGATTTCCGGTGTTTTTAGACACAAGCAAAACCTGAGCATTTTAAATCAAACAAAACCTTTTGTTCAACCCCAAATCACTGGTTTTCACTCATACATACAAATCAAAATTTGTGTTGGTCCATTGGGCCAAAAGGAAATAGAGGTGCTTTCTGTATTACTGGCTTCATAGGCACACTGACTTCGGGCTTGAAGTACAGCATTGAGCCAACACATATTACCATAAGTCAGCTACTTTAAACAGCATAAAGAGCCCAGGACTCCGCCTTGCTGAAGAAGCAGTAAGTGAACAATTACTTGGGATCAATGCTGAAATCTTCAAACCAGATTCACTCTGCCTTTTGCTTCTGATAGGCAACGAAATACAGATACACACAACATTCCCCAACTGTTCAATGCAAAATCCAAGTACTAGAATTGCCTTCTGCAAATGCAATGATGCTCTGCACGAGGTTTGGGCATATTACGACTTTTTGTTGTCCAAAAACCAGCAACAGACGGTTTCAGGGACCAGTTGTACACTTTGATCCTTTTGATGTGAAAACTTTTATGTAACAATAGAGTCCAGCGAACTCTTGCAAGGCACTGCATTCTCCTTTTATTAGCTTAGTCCTGAATAATGTATTTGTGCAATGACTCAGAGGAAGGCACTGCCTCTTGAATGTAAAGACTACACCAGGCAACATGCTAGACCAATGGTGGCCTCAATTGACATCCAGAGCCATCATCCAACTCTTTTTGGCACTGTGACATTTTGAAGTTCAGTAACCTTTGAGTGACTGGTTGAAAATTCAGATCTGGTAAAGAAAATAGCCCATATTACATTCTATGAAGGGAGATCATAAGGGAGGGAACCAGCAACAGAGGCTACCACCAAATTCCTGTTTAATATGAGACCATCCGTGCTGACTAAAGTAGAATGGGCATTATACACTGGATTTATTCTGGGCTTGAATTTTGTCAGTCTCAGAATTAGCCCCATGTGACAGGATGTAGAAACCACTGAATTAAATCAAGCATACCACACTTCTCACCCTGCTCAGTGTGGGTGCAGGAACAGCCACATGGAGTCAGACCAGAGGTCTGTCTAATCCATTATGCTATCTCCAACACCACACATATATGAAGAGTACAAAAATAGTATCAGCCCTTTTCATAAAAAAACCCTACTGCTATCATGTTTAAAATTATCTAACTCAATATTGTGGCAATACCGCACACCTCTTTTCAACCTTCCTCAGATCTGGTCTACAGCTAGAAGGTTGAACAGAAGGCAAACCTAAAACCAAAGAGTTTTCTGCTTGCTTAGTTTCCTTAGATGAACACAGAGAGGTAGGTGGGAATAGCACCTTTGAGAAGGAAAAAGATGGGGGGAAACTGGACCACAGACAATCCTGTCCTGGACTGCCACAAACTGCATTGAATACGATCATTAAATCAGCTGGACTAGTTTCCCTGTGACCTGTTGGCTTTCACACCCCGTCCTGTACTCAGAACCTTTGCTGAGCTACTTCAGCTCATTACATCGCCAGAAAACCTGAACAAAGATTTCCCATTCTTAACTGACTTCACAAACTGAAATAGCTCAGTTAATAATCTGTAAATGCAGCTGTCAGAGGAATTCAGACATCAATGAAACTTCATCCCAACATGCTAACAGAGTATCAGCAAAACACACTGTATCCCAAATAAAGTCTCCACTTCTAAACCAAGAAGTCAAAGCCCAACCAAGAGAAAAATAAGCAAGTCTTACTCATAGAGCCCCCAGAGCAAGAGCCACTCAATAGTTATAAGTTACCTCACTATATTTTGTTCTTACATAGAACACTTCAGGATATGCCTCCAAACAAGGCAGCACAAATTTAATACAGTGTCTCCAATATCATACCTCTGGCAGCCTTAACTCTCACCCTTGAAATTTGACCTAGCCTGTCCTGTGCCTGTTTAGGAGTTAAGAATCTGCATGAGCCAAATCCTTCATTTCATCATTCTATCAGAGTTGAAAATAATACTAAAAAAAAACCTCAACCTAAAGTAGGAGCACTGAAATCACCTATCACCTTAAGAACTAGTAATGATCCCCTTGGGTTTCTACAGTAGAATTTCAATATTGAAATACCTGGAGCCTCAGCATCTGGTAAGTCTGCAGCTTGCCTTACTGGGTTTTAAATCAACCCAATTTTGCTTTTACAGTTAAGCAGGCATTATACCCAGAGGAACAGCACAACAATATGCACCCTTGAACTTTCATTTAATTCACTTCTGAAATGTGACGTGGCACTACTGCAGCCATCAGCAGACGGTCTAACGTTATGCAAACAATTTCAAAAGCCAAATGGATGTAGAATAGATTAAGCATTAGTTCGGAAGAATAAGGAGTTTGCAGCTTCCCTAAGTAAGAAAAAAACGACAAAATATACATGTTTTTAGAAGAAGCTGGCTGCTTTATACTAACACTAGCAAGTTATTACAAGCAGTCTCCACACCATCAAGATGTCTTACTGCCTTTGTTGAAGGCAGGCAAAAAGCAGTCAAGAGACATCAGAAATTTTAAATCACCAAATAATTCTACAACCAAGTTGTGAGGTTGTTCATTCCACCATGAAAACTAGTTAGTCCCATCTGCCAGGATAGTTGGAATGTAAGCTGTGTACTACCCAGCATTTCTTAAGCCTCTTGCAAGCATAAAAAAATTAATGTAAAGAGAGAATAATCAATCACTTTCTCCCTCACACACACCTTTGCTCCTCACATACCAATTGCAAAGCATAAAAGCTAAAACACACCTTTAATAAATCAGTTTAAAGAGAGATTACCTATCATATAGAATGACTACATGGTATTTGTCAGTCAAACTAATCAAGCTACATAATGAATTTTTCATCAGTCTACTGTGGAACCCATGAAAGGTTTATAAAAATAATTATGTGCAAGTAATTATTAAACACAATTATCCATCATTAACCATCTCACAACCACAGAACAATGAGTGCTAGTTTGTTATCGAGTGACCAGATATCAAATCTTACTCTTCTTGGAGAGAGGCACTTCAGTGTCATATTTGTGTCATGCAAACTACTGACTCATGGCTGTCGGCACCAAAGCTGGATCATAGTTCACCTCCAGACACCCAGACACTGCTTTGATAAGCAGTTACATTCTTCTCAAAGCCAGAGCTCACTGACATAGAGCGCCTCAGTGGTGTTGTACTTCACCAGGAACCCACCCCTGTGCAGTTTCATTGAACTGAAACACCATTTGTTCTTTGACTTTTATTAAGTTCACTTAGGTTGACCAAATGAGCTTCCCTAAAGTAAACAGGGTTATAAAATATCAGGATGATTCTATCTTTAGGTGCTCCATAGAAACAAATACTTAGTTCAACTAGAAAACTTTAAAAATGACTTTAGATACAAAAGTGTAACAATTATACTGCGCGATACATCTTTATATATCACTAAACTCATGAAATTATTAAAAGTTTTTGCACCATCAAGAACAGCCACAAGTCCTGAACCTCCATTCTTTATGCATTCTTTATCAGAGTAAACTGAAACTTGGGAATGCTTGGGATTCAAAATACCCTGAGCACATACTAGTGCAACACCACAAAGCATACATAATCCATCGGAAAAGGGGAACGGGGGAAAGGGAAAAAAAATAGCAAGAATCAGATGGTGCTTTATTATACAAGCATGAAAGTAAGTTCCTTTGGAAAATAACTTCTTGGGTGGACTTCTGGACCAGTGAGGTAGCCCAATGGGAGAGAAAAAAAAGTGGAAGTGGAACTTGGTCCCCACGCGTGATACCTGTCAGGCGGTCCCACCCCGGAGCGAGGCCGGGGCCCGGCAGGCCGCCCCCCGTGCGGCGGGAGACTCGGCGCCGCCCGAGCGGGCCATAAAGTGCAGCAGCAGAACACGATCCAGACAAAAGCAATGTAAACAGGTGACTGATACCGGTCTCTTTGTCCGCACCGCGGCCAAGGTGAGGCGCGGGGAGCGGAGCCCCCGCAGGCTCAGGACGGTGCCACGGGGAAGCGGCGCACCCGCACCACGGGGGACAGGTCCACGCCGAGGATCCGCTGCGCCCGTCGCCGCGCCGCCGCCAGGCTCCGCCGGCTCCATATGCTGCCCCGCACACGGATGGTGGGGAACGTGGTGAGGCGAGGGGTGGCCGCCTTCCAGATCTCCTCCAGCGACTTGCCGCCGAACGGCTCCC